>PISW01002483.1:0-56263 GCA_004023785.1 Mungos mungo
ACACACACACACACACACATGACCCCCAGCCCCCACCAAGTCTCCTCTGGGAGTCCTCGCTCTAATCTGCTCTGATGTTTTGAAGACACGCCTATGGGCCTGACCTCCTTCCGCCCAGAGACCCAGCCCACTCCCCGCCCCTCTCCAAAGGCTGGCTTGAGCTCTGCTTTGCCCACCTGGGGTAGCATCAACCCTCAGGCCCAACCCTCAACCCTCAGGCCCAACACTGGGACCAAAGACATATCTTCAGGACGCACTCCAGGAGCGGCTAGGAGGCGGCACTCTGGGATTAATAGGAATCATTTCTGCTGCTGCTTCAGAATCCGCATCTGCTGGCAAGCAAACGCACCTGCTGTGTGCCGGGCACCGTTCCGGACCTGGGCAACCAGGCCCTGCCCTCAGTGGGCTCCCGGTCCGACGAGAGGGTGCAGCTCTGGGTGCTCAATGCTATAACACCGTTACTGGGCACCACAAGGACCCAGAAGGGGGTCGTCAGAGCTACACGGGTGGGTCACCGAGGAAGAGATGCTTAGGCTGGACCTTAGAGAACGAGCAGGCATGTGGCCAGGCGAGCGAGGAGGCTGACATCCTGGCAGCCAAGAAAGGGCAGAGGCAGCTGTGAGGTTCTCCAGCCCTCGAGCCAATATCCTGTGTTCCTAGTATCTTCCCTGTAGGTTTCCTTCCATGGGATTTCCTTAACTTTGCTATGAAATAAAACTGCTCTTAAAAAATGGGGCGCCTGGGTGGCTCAGTCGGTTAAGCGTCCACCTTTGGCACAGATCATGATCTCATGGTTCCTGGAATCGAGCCCCACATCGGGCTCTCCACTGACAGTGGGGAGCCTGCTTGGGATTCTCCCTCTCGCTGTCTCTCAACACCCCTTACCCTTTCTGGCCCTCCCCCATGCATGCTTTCTCTCTCTCTCTCTCTCTCAAATAAATAAACTTTAAAAATTTTTTTTTCAATTATCTTAAAAAACGGAGTCCTTAGAGGCACCTGGGTGGCTTAGTCAGTTAAGCGTCTAACTTTGGCTCCAGTCATGATCTCACCACTTGTGAGTTTGAACCCTGTGTGGGGTTCAAACTCTGACAGCTCAGAGCCTGGAGCCTGCTTCCGACTCTGTGTCTCCCTCTCTCTCTGCTTCTCCCTGTTCATGCTTTCTCTTTCTCTCTCAAAAATAAACACTAAAAACAATTTGTTTAATGGATTCCTTAGAAGCAAAACAAAACATCTCTTGAGTACTTACTCTCTGCCAGTAAGGAGGGCACACAGGGGTGAGCAAGAGAAGCCCTCCAGCACCTCACGTCTCTCTGGCGCCCCCTGCAGTGCCCAGCACGTAATGGGAGAATGGGCTGGATCCTACAGACTGGTATGGGGGCGAGAGAATGTCATCTCAGGGAGAAAGGGAAGCTTGTTCATGTGGCTGCCTTGGGCCAAGGTAACAGAGTCCAGAAAAGTCACTGACAGCTGAAGCGAGATCTGTTCTTCTCCCCCTTCTTCCAGAGTCACAGAACCCTTGGTGTTTGGCCAGACACATGACTATCTTGAATGAAGACTACATTTCCTAGTGTCTCTGGTTGGACAGCAAGGTGAAGCCCACGAGACTTTAGTTCCACCCAGAAAGATGTAAGCACAAGTGGCAATGTGCAACTTACAGGAATTGTCCTTAAAAAGAGAACATGTATTTTCCTTTTCCCCATCTCTTCTTCCTCCTAACTGGAATGTAGATGTGACGCCTGGAACTCCAGCAGCCTTCTTGGACCACAAGAAAACTACAGAAGTGGAAGCCACAAGATAGACAGAGCCTGGGTCCCTGATACCACGAGAGCCACCAAAACCATCCAAGCCACTCCAAGCTGCTTGACTATGACAGAGAAATATTCCATTTTGGTAAACTACTATTATTTTGGCTTTTTTATTTGTTTTTTTAGTATACAAATCGAATTCTATGATCTATCTGTGGGCCTTTCTATCTCTAGTGATATTCCCATCCAGCCCCTCCTTTCTGTCCCCACCAGTGTGACCTCCTTGCAACATGGATCTGATGGCTTCTGATGGCTTTCCATCACCCATAGGATAAGGGTTGTTTACTCATGGCCTTGGTTTGGAGAAATCCAGTTTAATTTTCCTCCCTTCCTGGTGTCCTGCTATGACTTAGGAGATCTTGGTGAAAATGGCAGGCCTGGCCACAGAGGCTGGGGTGAGAGCCCCTAACCGGTCAGAAAGGAGTGAAGATGTAAGACCAGCACTGGTGTGGGTGGGGAGAAAGCGGAGTCCTGTGGGTGACGCAGGCCACCTTGAGTGTAACAGGCAACACAGCGGAGACACAGCCCAGCCAGTCATCGGGGAACTGGCTGAGGCCGTATACTTGGGTTTCAAGAAATAATGATTCCTTAATTGGGATGAAACTAATAGCTTGTTAGATTGCTAAGAAAGGAAATCACGTGACTCGTTCGGTCCCCATATCCTTTCCTGTGGCATCTTAATTGGGTATTTGTGTGTCTGGAAAGAATACTTGAAAAATTGCAGCCACAACCCCAAGGGAATGAATTTTCTGTTCTAATCCCTCATTCGGGGTCCTGGCTCTTGGCTTGCCCGATGAAAGGGGCACCATGGATTGAACGTCGTTTGGTTTCTTGGTGGTTGCTGGCATAGAAAATGAACTGTGTTTCCAAGGGGCAGTTGAGCAATTAGTGCGGGGCAGAGACAGGGCCAGAAACATAGGGTATTAAGGTTTCCACACAGGAATGGGAGTGGGGGGGGGAACATACAGTCATAACATTGCTGTTAAGTGAGCAATTACTGTATGCCAAACAGTTTAGCATATAATAATTGAGCAATTATTACATGCCAAACAATTATTACATGCTAAATAGACATAGTAATTACCCCCATTTTACAGATGAGAAAACTCAGGCTGGCAAGGTCTAGTAATATGCCCATTTGCCCGGTTAGTAAGTGGTAGAACTGTCAGTGACCCAAGTCCGTGCTGATGAGCCACTACACACAGTCCTACCTAGAGTGTTTGATCGGCCTGCACCCCTGTGTTCCTCCAGACCAGCCCCTTCCTCTTTGCCTCGCAAGAAACCCAATGTGTTCTGCGTTCATCGGCCATGGGGGAAGCAGGCCAGAACAGGGGCCGCCCTGGTGCTTCTCTTTATAGTCTCGGGGCTGCTGGGAGCTGTTCAGAGCCAGGGAGAGTCTGGCTTCTAGAAGCCACAGATTGTGGCCACGCTTCTGTGGTCCTGTCTCAGCAAGGGGCCGCCTCAGGAGCACAGGGCAGGGAGGTAGAAGCAGGCAGCGGATTCAGAGGCTGCTGTTCCAAGCAACTTCTCCAGGGAGAAGCCATCGATTTTTTTTTTTTAATAAATAAAAAACCCAAAGTAAAGCACCATCTTCAGAGGCATTCTGTGTTCTGTTTCAGAGATGTGAAGCTTTCCACCTCCCTCTCTCTCCTCCTTCTCTCCCTTCCTCTCTCTCTGTCTCTCTCACACATACACTTTCCTCCTCCACCTCCCCCGCCGGCCTCCCCCTTTTCTGAGGCTTGTTTGTGAAGTTAGCCTAGCAAAGCTGTCTTCTGGAATGTCTAGACTCTGTATCAGTGGCAACATCAAAGAAATGCATTCTTTTCATACGCTTGTCTGCTTGTGTCTAAACCAAAAATAATGATTTTTCTCCTACATAGATCTTTGCTCTCTTTCCTCCTCTGCCCTGTAACAGGGTGTCGCCAGTCGTTTGCTTGTACATCAGGCAGTGCCCCGTGACAAGCCGGGATAGCGTTTGTTCGTCCAAGAGCAAACCCTGATTTGCTTTCATGTGGATCTGCGTCTGATGAGTTGCCTGTGCCTTGTGGCACATGGCGCGGGGGGAATAAGAGGGAAGATTATCGGTGGGGTTGGGAGGAGGGGCTGAGGCTGTGGGGGCTCCTTCCCTCCTCCCGCAAGTACTCCCTGAGCATCTACTATGTGCGCGGCCCTCTGAGTGGGAGAGACGCGTCTCACCCACTCAAAGATCTCACCCGAGATCAAAGACGGGGTTCCTAGTGCCGCGCGTGCCACATAGGAAATATTTGTCAAACACGAAGGTCTTCGGAATTACGATGCGGTAGATTGCATAAAGCAACCTAATACTCCGCCGCTTTATTCATCGGAAACTGAAGCCGTCGGTTTTCACCACCCGCCCATCGCGTTCTACTTTGACCAATGGAATACGATGAAAGTGACACATGACTTCCTAGCTTGAACTTGAGGAGGCCTGGTGGCTTCCGCTCCTTCCATTTCTCTGCTCTCGGAACCCAGAGCCATCCTATGAAGGAGTCCAGACTAAGCCTGCAAGATGCTGAGTGACTTATGTCACCCACGTCACCTCGGCCGACCGCCAGCTGGCTTCCAGAGACAGCAGCGTCCAGCTCCTGGCCGCTGAGCATTGATACATAAGGAAACCTGACCAGCATCTGACCCAGACACAGCCAAGGTCGGCTGAGTCTGACCTGGTTTACCCAAGAACTGCTTAGACAAGCCTGGTGCAAACTGCCAGCTCACAGAATTGGGGCCTAAAGAAATCATTCTTTTCTTTCTTTTTTTTTTTTTTTCATCCTTAATAATGTTTCTTCCACCAGCTTTTCAGTGAAGGAAGTGACACATGTTTTTATAGAATACTTTGAAAATACCTAATACCACTGTTCACATTCTACATCCTCGATTTCATCCATGTGTTGATATACTACTTTTTATAAAATGGGATCACACTCTGTACCCTGAATTGCAGCCTATTTTTTTAACTGAATGAATAGTGAACATTTTTTTCCAGTAAAATGCTGTAATATTATTTTTTGTGAACTGTATATACTGTGTTACACCATTGTGATTTATTGAAACAATCCCCTATGGATGGACGGTTGCATGGTTCTTACATTTTACTGTCTTAAGTAATATCACAATGAATATACTCACAAAAATATCTCGAGATACATCTCTGATTATTTCCTCAAGACAAATTATTTTAAAATGGAAATCCTGGATAAAAGAAAAGCTCCATTTTCAAGGCTTTGGATCATATTGTCACATAGCTTTTCAAAAACATTTCTCAGGGCACCTGGGTGGTTCAGTTGGTTAAGCGTCCGTCTCTTGATTTCGGCTCAGGTCGTGATCTCACAGTTCGTGGTATCAAGCCCCTTGTTGGGCTCTGTGCTGATGGTGCAGAGCCTGCTTGGGATTCCCTCTCTTCCTCTCTCTCGACCCTTCCCTTGCTCTCTCTCTCACAAGATAAATAAATAAACAGTTTTTTAAATGTTTAAACTAAAGCATTTCTCAGACTTTCTGGTGTCGAGGTCCATACTTCTAAAAATTATTAAGCCTCAAGAGCTTTTGCTGATGTGGATTGCTTTGATCAATACTAATCATTTTAGAAATTAAAAAAGATTCTTTTTCTAATGTTTATTTATTTTATTTTTTGAGAGAGAGAGAATGTGAGCAGGGGAGGGACAGAGGGTGAGGGAGTCACAGAATTGGAAGCAGGCTCCAGGCTTTAAGCCGTCAGCACAGAGCCTGATGCGGGGCTCAGACACATGAACTGTGAGATCATGACCTGAGCCGAAGTCGGACGATTAACCGACTGAGCCACCCAGGCACCTCCAGTGATTCTTATATATCAATTCATTTAAAATAACAGTATACTTTTAAAATGTTAACATAAATAACATGTTTAATGAAAAATAACTATTTTACAAAACAAATAATGTTTAGTGAGAAAAGTGGCATTGTCTTTCATTTTTGCAAATCTCGTTCATATCCGACTTAATAAAAGATGTTAGATTCTCATACCTGCTTCTGCATCAGGGTGTTGCCATATCACAGATCATGGATTCTCTGGGAAACTCAATGATACACCAGTGGGAAAATGAGCTGAAAAAGGAGGATAAATCTAGTATTATTTTGAAAATACTTTTGGTCTCCTGGACATCCTGAAAGGCCCCGGGAAGCTCTAGAGATCCATGAAACATGACCTTTAAAAAAAAGGAAAAATATCTTAGCTGAGGTATTAAGTAAAAAGCAGGATCTCTTTGTTGCCTTTAAAAAATATACTTTTGTTGAGATATAAATTGCATACTATAGAGTTTACCCATTTGAAGTGTGTCGATCATTACTGTTTTAAACCACTAAGTTTTAGGGTTGTTTGTTACACAGCCAAAGCTAACTGATATAAATTATATATTAATATTGACAGTGAAAGAGAAGCATTGCATAACATATGAAGTAAATTGCTGCACAGTCAAGACAGCTAAATCAATTAGGGACATTATTATTGTTATTGTTACTATTTGTAACAGTCAAATCTTTATCGAGTTCCTGCTATCAGCATTCATTATTCTCTATCTCATTCAGCTTGCTCAATAACCAACGCTAAAGGAGGTTTTACCAGCTCAGTTTCTGTCCCCACAGATTTTAAGAAATTACTGTCCAGCACAGTGGTGCTGGGAAGGACCCAAAAGAATTAGATGATACCATCTCTGCCCACAAAGAGTTGGCAACAAAGGTGAAACATCTGAGGAACACCATTCATTCTTTCTTTCATTTACTTAGTTCCTGAACATTTGTTGACTGAGCATTTGTTGACCTAAGCAAGGATTGTCTCATCCCCAGCCCACCTAATCCTGGCTTAATGGGTCTGTCTGGTGGTGGTCTTCATACATAAATGCTGAATCTCACAACACAGAGAGACGCCAAGAAAATAAAGATCTGGAAGGTCGGGGGTGACTGTAGGCTATTTCCCATGGGAGGTAGGAGTGTTGCAATTGGGTTCTGAGAGAAGTGGTATTTGGGGCTGGGGGCAGCACAGAGAAGCAAAGATGAGGAGATGGATGCTGGAGAGGAGGCTGAGGGTGAATGTTAGGGGAGAGAGAGATCAGGCAGCCAGGCAAGGTGGGGCTGATTGGATAATCCAAGATCTAAACATTTCAATGGAATAGACCAGAGACAGCAAATATCAGCAACTTCCTTGTTCTGAATGGCAGACATTATTAATCAACCACCTCTTGCCAAGCCTGGATCTTTTCCAAGCTGGTGCTCCAGACGGCCACAACTAAGCAATCAGAGCTTGCATACGTGATGAACTCTATTTGCCATTGCTAGAATAGTCATTCTCTCTCCCGAGGACAAAAGACAAAAATACTCAGCTGGCGCAGTTTAAGGTGAATCACAGAGTATAAAAGAGAACCGGCTCTTGAGCCAGACTTCCTGATGTTGCGTCCTGGTTTCTTCACATTCGAGCTGTGCAAGATGTTTGCTCTCTCTGCCCCTCGGTTTCCATGGCTCTAAAATAGGATTCATGGGGCTGCTAAGAGGCTCGAATGAGATGAGACAGTCGAAGCACTTAGATCAGTGCCCAACAAACACATCACTATTTTATTCCGACGCTCATACTTTTGATTTCTTAGTCTTTCTCCGTCATAACACTCAACCAACTTGCAAGGGGATCAAGATGAGGATATAAACTTAGCAGAGGTGCATAAAGCATGTGAATGTGACAAGCTTTGCACTGTCGATAAGGACTCACCCTGTGACTCTAAGCAACCTCTGGGAAGAAAACCAGTATGGACCGTGCCTACCTCTGGAAGAGTGTCTCCAAGGAGACACCCAGCAAAGGCATTTGGGCAAAGGTCTACATCTGCAGGCAGCACATGGATGTGTCCTTTCCTCTAGAATTTTCAGAAATCCTCACCGTTACTCAAGTCTATTTGATGTGCTTGGTTAATTTGATGTGTTACATTGGAAGAAGAAAAGCCCCGGCAATGAAGCAAAGAGGGGATGGAAAACCCAGTCTTAAGACTACAGACGACATGATTCTAGACTTGATAATGGGAGTCAGAGAGGATCAAGAAGCACAAGTGCAGGCTCCCGTTGTAAGCAGAAGTCTTTCCATCCGTAAGAGATTACTCTACAAGCCAGTAGAAAACGAGACAAAGGCTTTAACCAGGAAGTTCACTGGAGGAATACTACTATCTCTTCAATAAATGCAACCATTCTCATGATAGGAGAAAAACTATCTTGAGTTACCGTATTTTACCTATGAGATGGGCAAAGAAATAAAAGTTTGATTGTACAGTGTCAGAGAGTGTAAGAGGAAACAGGTGCTCTCATGCACTGATGATGGGGAGGAAAATGGTAGAACCTATGTAGATCAACTAGGCAAGATCTATCAAAATTACAAGCACATTGCCCATTATCAGCAATACCAGAATTGCACATGTGCAAAATGACCTATATACACAATCCTGAGGCATTATTTTTGTTGGCTAAAGATTAGAAAAAAACTAATCAAGGGGCTCCTGGGTGGCTCAGTCAGTTAAGTGTCCAATTTCAGCTCAGGTCATAATCTCATGGTTTGTGGTTTCGAGACCTGTGTTGAGCTCTGTGCTGACAGGTCAGAGCCTGGAGCCTCCTTCGGATTCTATGTGTGTGTATATCTCTCTCTGCCCCTCCCACATTCATGCTCTGTCTCTCTCTCTCTCTCTGTCTTTCAAAAATAAAAGTTTAAAAAATTAAGAAAAACTAATCAATAGGGACCTGTTTAATAGGTTATGATATATCTACATAATGGAATAATATGCAGCCATAAAAATGAATTCAGAAAGATCCTGTCTACAGAAATGGAATTGTCTCCAAGATATATGGATAAGTTTTTTTTTTTTTTAAGCGAGATATACAGGGGCACCTGGATAGCTCAGTTGGTTAAGCGTCCAACTCTTGATTTCGGCTCAGGTCATGATCTCACTGTTCATGGGTTTGAGCCCTGTGTTGGGCTCCATGCTGGCTGTGCAGAGCCCTATGGGGAGTCTGTGTCTCCCTTTCTCTCTGTCCCTCCAGCAGATCATGGTCTCTCTCTCTCTCTCTCTTTCAAAATTAACAAACATTTAAAAATAAAGAAAAGTAAGATATACAATATCATTTAGAGCCTGATGTTATGTAAGTGACATGGCCAGGGTCCCACGGCTTGTATGCGGCCGAGCTGGGATTTGAACTCAGTGCTGTCAAGTTCCAAAGCCTTTGCTTTCAGCCACACTGCTCAGCACCATAGCAGAGGCCAGTTGTGTAGGACTGAGGTTTCCAAGAGAAGGATATGTGCTCCTCTCTGGTCCTGTATGAAACTGAATGCATTCGGCAGAAAACTAAATAACATTGACCCTGGCCCTCAGTGAACTGTAAACATCAAAACCATGGCCACAGAAATTTCCTCCAAATCACTGATTTGAAGGCGTAAGGGCTCTCAAAATATAGCTATCCAAGCTTTTGAAAATGACCAGGAAGGATGTGCTACCGGGTAATGAGAGCTGGATAACAGGTCTGTGGACCAGCAACTGCAGAGTAGCAATTCTGCATCTCTATTTTAAGACCTAGTCTTAGACGGCCAGGCCCTATTTGGGGTTGAGGAATCTCTGAGTCAGACAATGCATCCATCATGGTTCTTAGGTGCAAACACCAGGATCCACTCCAGCTAGTTTCAGGGAAAGAGAAGTTTATTAGGACTATTACACAAATCACAAACACTGTAGGTCAGGGAACCAGACTTGGAAGAGGCAGCATGTTAGTGGCTCCCAGTAGAGATGATCCTGCCACCAACCTGGGCAGCTGAGCACACGCCAGAACTGTGCCCTGTGGGACCATCACCTCCACGCCTGTACCACCACGGCCCTGAGACCTTCACCTCCACCACTGAATGGTAAGCTGATGTCTCCCTGTCACCTGATGCTGCTCGGCCAATGGAAGACTTGAGAGTCCAGGTCACATGACACGTCCCTAGATGCAAGGAGGCTGGGAAAGTGAGTTCTGCTTTCTACCCCGAGGGTGAGGAGGGGGAACTCATAATGGTGGGCATCTCTCCAAACATAGAAAGGGCTGTCTTCAACACAACAAATGGAAGAAATCCTAAATCCTAACCTGACACTTCAATCAACAGATGAGGAAATTGAGACCCAGAGAGGGAAGGGGGTGGGCCCAGCATCACACCGAGGCTGATCACAAAGATCATCAACCTTCACCTTGGCCGACCTCTGGGCTAGTTTCTTCTGGTTGTTCACAATGCCTCATTCATTCTTTCAGTAAGTATTTAGTGGATGCTGATGCCAGGGAGGTCTGTCAAAAGCACAGCTACGTTAGTAACACCAGCACCAAGGAAGGTGGGGATGCAGTGTCAAATGTGACCTTAGTCCTGCCTTCAAGGAGCTGACTTATGGGAGGGAAGACCCGGGTATGGGAGGCAGCCAGGGCCGTGTGCTAAGCACCGTCCTCCCTGCCACCTGGCCATACCCTGTAATCACGCAGCTCAAAGTCCCCTCCTCTGAGGACCATCCTGCACCAACTCAGCCTGCAGGCATCACCCCGAGTGAGCAATCCCTTCCTCAACTAGCATTTACCGAATGCTAGTCATGAGCAAATCTGGAAACCACTGAGATGCTTAATGTACTCATGGGTGCCATGGTAGCCCAGAAAGGGACCAGAAAGGGACCCTCGGGTCTGAAACCTTTCCCCAGAGGAGATGCTGCTTGAGTTGGCACTGGAGAGATGGAGAAGAATTTTCTAGGCAGACGAAGTGAGAAAGAGCTTTCCAAACAACGGGACCAGCACGGACAAGGTCATGGGCATGGGGAATGGCCTTTAATCAACATCAGCCACATGACTCTTCGGCAGACACCTTCCGGCCGCAGGCACGTCTTTCCAGACCCCTGGAGAGCAAGAGCCCCCGCGCATGCCTGCTCCAACCGCTGCTCTCCGGCATGTGGGCCTCCCAGGCTCCTGCTTGTGATCCACGTGGGACACGATTTAAACCTCTCGGCGGCGCATGGCATTTTCCTTTCCTTTTCATGTAAACCATGTCACCACATTTCCGTAGCCCCAATTGCTCTCTGGTGAAAATAAATAGATAAATAAATAATTTGTCACAAAACTAATTAGCAGAGAGGAAGATGCTAATGGGTTTTGCCAACTGTGTGTCTCCCCCGCTCACTCCCAGCCGGCCGGTGGGAAGCCCGCACCGTCGGAGTCAGCAAGTTGCTCCAAGCCCCGGGGACACACTCCAGGGCGTCTCTCCACCTGCTGGCCAAGTGACCTCTGCTTTCAGGATGATCGAGTCCTTGTGCTCGAGGGAAGGCTTCGGTGGGGTGGACCCAAGTCTTGGAGCCAGACACACGTGGGCTGGATTTCTGTATCTGTTTACTGATGATAGGACCTTCTGAGCCTCAGTTTTCCCATCTGAAAAATGGGGTGGCTGAAGATGCCCATGTCTCAAGGTTGCTGCCATGAACCGATGCCTGCAAAGCCCCAGGTGGTGTGATCTCCGCAGCTAAGCACCCCACAGCTCACAGGGGTGATGTGATGTGCCCACGGTCACGCTCTCGGTGAGCGGGAACACATCTCCAGGTCTTGCCTGGTCCGACCTCCGTGATCTTACACTGTGCCATCCTCCTGCTTGGCAGAAACCAGAATGCCCTCTGAAACAGCTCTGGGTCCAGTGATCACAGGCAGGAGAGAGAGACAACCAGACCCCCTCCCTCCAGGACAGACCTGAGCATCCTGCCTTGAGACAGCTTTGAAGGCAGGAGCCACATTTTCCAAACAACCCTGGGACACGGGGCCCAGCTGGGCAATCAGGAGCTCCCTGGAGCCCCCTGGGCATGGGTGACACGAACGGACAGGAGCACGTCGGAACCTGGTGGACAGCCAGCAGAGGGCTGCCCCTCCGCTCTCCCACTGGGAGTTTCAGCATCCAGCTGGACGAGAGGGCGCCGGCCCGGGGGAGCAGACTCTCAGAGGTCTCTGAAAGCAGGTGTAGGACCGGTGACCGCTGGAGGGAGCCGAGGCAGGAGGCTCTGACGTCCGTTAACGCTGATAGCTATAAACACACAGAAGCCCCGAGCACGGACGTGCTACTCTAGGAGGCGGGTCCCTGGCAAGTCCCACCTTCGGATCAGGAACCGAGGTCCACAGCGATGAAGCACCTGGGCCAGGGTCACACAGTGAACGGCAGAGCCAGGTGAACCCAGGTGGGTCTGACAGCCAAGCCAACACCGCTTCCTTGGCAGCGCCCTTCCCTCCCAAGGGCCACCCCTTCCCTGATCACAAGATAAGTAAACAACAGACCCAGCGATGACACTTCTGGGAAGGCCAGCATGGCGTGTGGACTGGTCACCCACTGCAGAGCTGCGTGGACCAGCGAATAATGTAGACATGCGCCCAAAGGGGACCGGCCAGATCAATCATGGTGCACGCACCGGGAATTACAGGCACATTTAAAAAAACTGGGAAGCTCTCTGTGTGTTGAAATGGAAGGAGTTCTAGAATTTGTTGTTCAATGAAAAGAAAAAAAGCAAAGTGCCGAACAGAGTGTTAATATACTATTTTTGTTTACAAATTGGGAAAAACGACCATTCCTGTTTGCATCTGCCTGCACACGCCAAAGCAAATTCTGGAAGGGTGAGTGGACTCTCCAGTGGTTTCCTGGGAAGGCCTTGGGACAGGACTAAGTCTGTAGGTGGGCCGGGAAGACAGAAGAAAATTTCCCTTTTTCACCCTTCTGTAGCTTACCCTTTTTTCCTGGGATTTTTAAAAAATGTTTATTTGTTTATTTTGAGAGAGAGCAGGGAAGTGATGGGGGACGGGGAGGGCACAGGGAAGGGAGGGGGACAGGGAGAGGGGGGACACAGGGAAGGGAGGGGGGACAGTGAGAGAGAGAGAGAGAGAGAGAGAGAGAGAATCCCCAAGCAGATGCCATGTTGTCAGCACAGAGCCCAATGCAGGACTCGAACCCACAAACTGTGAGATCATGACCTGAACAGAAACCAAGACTCAGACACTTAACCGACTGAGCCACCCAGGCGCCCCTCCTTAGATTTTTATTTTGAAATAATTGTAGACTCACAAGAAATTGCAAAGTCGGCGCGGAGAAATCTCACGTCCCCTGTGCCCAGCTTTCAAAATGACAGCATCTTACACACAGGCAGTGCATTATCAGGAGAAGGAGACTGCACTTTATTTTTTCCTCGGATGATTTTTTTTTTACACTCGATTTTTTACAATTGAGGTAAAACGCACATAACATGAAACTCGCCATCGTCGCCATTGTTAAGAGCACAGTTCGGCTGTATTAAGCACATTCACACTGTTGTGCACTCGTCCAGACTGCTCGTTCCCAGAACTCCTTTTGTCTCTGTCCCCATTAAACACTCTAGCTCCCCATCCCATCGCTGTTCGAAACCACTGTTCTATTTCTGTCTGCATGAATTTGACATATAAGTAGAATCATGCACTCTGTGTTTTTCTGACTGCTTTATCTCACTTAGCACGTCCTCAAGTTTCATCCATGTTGTCGTATGTATCAGAATGGCCTTCCCATTAAAAAAAAAAGGGAGGTTTATTTATTTTATTATTGAAAGAGACAGAGACAGTGAAAGCAGGGGAGGGCCAGAAAGAGAGAGAGAGAGAGAGAGAGAGAGAGAGAGAGAATCCCAAGCAGGCTCTGCACTGTCAGAACAGAACCCGGCATGGGGATCAAACTCATGAAACCAGGAGATCCTGACTTGAGCTGAAACCAAGAGCCGGACACTTAACTGAATGAGCCACCCAGGTGCCCCGGCGAATATCTGTCCTTTTTAAAACTGAGTAATATTCCTTTGTATGGATGTGCTACCTTTTATGTGTCCCTCCGACCACTGATGGACACTTTGACAGCGTCCGTGTTTTGGCTACTGTGACTGATGCTGCTTTGAACGTGGATGGTGCAAATAGTCTTTGAGTCCTTGCTTTCGAGTCTTCTGGGCGTTGGGTCCAGAACGGGAAGTGCTGGGTCACGTGGTAGCTCTGTGCTTCGGGTCCTGAGGAGCCCCACACTGTTTCCACAGCCGCTGCCCCATTTTCCATCCCCGCCCTCAGTACACCAGGGTCCCAAGTCCTCGACACCCTCGCCAATGCTTACAGTTTGGGGGGTGGGGATTTTAATAGCATCCATCCTTGTGGGCTGAGGTGGTATCTCACTGGGACTTCTACAGTCTGGCACAGACAGGCCATTCCTGGCGCACTGTTGAGCTGACCCAGGGAAAGCACAGAACCGAGGATGTTCCACCGAGGCTTAGCGACCAAGGTCGCTGAGAGGGTCAACCGCTGGGCTGATGGGAGAGTGCCACTGAGGGTGACACGCCAGTCCACAGGGACAGAGGACTCTGTGGTGGGAGGAAGGGTGGAGAGGGTTAACGTTTTTAAGGGCAGGAGGTGCCACCTCTTCCGGACCCTGTGAACAAGTGGGGGAGGGGGGCCGATGCTCCTCTGGCCACTTATCCCCAGTGCACTAGTCACTACTGCCCTTCATTGGGAAGGGGCACTCACTCATAGGAGAGCCTGGGTGGCTCAGTCGGTTAAGCATCTGATTCTTGATGTCAGCTAAGGTTCTGATCTCATGGTTCGTGAGTTCAAGCCCCACATCAGGCTCTGTGCTAACACTGCAGAGCCTGCTTGGGATTCTCTCTCTCCCCTAGTCTCTCTCTTTCTCTGATCCTCCCCCACTCATGCTCTCTTTCTCTCTCAAAAATAAATAAATAAAGGTAAAACAAATTTTTAATAATAAAAAAAAAGGGACACTCATTATTGTACTCCCAACTAGCCAGGGGAAACCAAGACTGGGCCGAGCAGAAGGCAATTTTTTATTAAATCTCCCTCTCCCCTCTCCCCTACTCGTTCTACTTCCTAAATAGCCCGGGAATCCCCCCATTCCTCTCCATTTGCTTGCCACCATCTTAGCCCAAGCCACCTGTTGCTACGACAACCACCTCCGGATGGGGCCTCCCTGACTCCAGCCTCACCCCTGCCAATCCCAGCTCCATGCATTCCCAGGTATGGACCAGGTACTCATTTGCTTAAAATACATTCATGACTCCCCTTGCTCTCCATGTACAGCTCAAATCCCTCCCTCAACCTGATTTACGAGTACTCCCACAATCTGGCCAGCCTTCCAGAACCTTCTCTCCAGCACCTAGAACTCTTAGGTGTCCCTCTTCCTCTTGAACTCTGGTTCTGGCCATTCTGCTCTTTGTTCAGCTCATCAGGACGCCCATGCTCTGCCCCCACCGTTCTCTCTCCACCTATCCTAGCTTGTCCTGCTAAACTACTCCCCATGTCCCCAGGTGGCAGCCTAAATGTCCCTCCCGAAGAGGCCACAAGGCCCGCCCGGCCAGCCGCTGCATTGCACCGTGATGCTCACGGCCCCAGCCTGTCACCGCGTGTTTAATGCCTGCCTGCCTGTTCAGTGCTCACACAGGTGAGTCCTGCCTTGTGCATTAGCATGCATCCGTCACCTCCCCCTGAGTGTCTGCCGAGTGGGCGGTGGGGTGGGGGGTCATCAGGAAGACCCACGTCCCCAGAGAATAGAGCATAGCCCTCGGCTCTGCCCGCCTGTCTTGGAAAGCACCAAAGGAGCCGTGTGCAGATGCCCTGACTTTTGGAAAATGATGCGATGTTCCCTGATGCAGAATCCTGGGGTTTGCTCTGCACGAGGGGCGCTTCCAAGCCCTGCTGACAGAGGACAGCCCCTCCCCGTGCGAGGCTGCCCCTGCTGCCCCCAGGAAGACATCAGCCGGCTGCGGAGGGGCTCGCTTCTTCAGTAGGTTGGGATGGAGGTTGGTCCGGCTCTCTCAGCTGCAATGGAAGCTCCCCACTCCCCTTCTGGGGGCAGCAGCCCCTCTGGCATTTGGGCAAGGCCTGCCCACCTGCAGTTTGCTGGTAACAGAAAGGGAGCAAGGAGGGCCAGGTCCCCTTCCTGGGGAGGGCCGGGCTAATGGCTTAGAAATGGGGGCTCCCCCGGAAAAAAGGGCAGAGAGGCGGAGAGGAAGCAAGAGCCTCAAAAGGGCCTCTGTGGGGGACAGAGGTGAGTCCCTCCTCTTATGCAGAACAGGGTCAGCGCCCCGAGGTCAGTAGGCCTTTTCTGCCAAGCCTGCTCCAGGACCCTGCTCCGAGGGCCCTACCCCATGGTGCACCGTCTAGACAGGCCTGATGCGGGACCCCCAGAGGGGAAGGTCAAGGCCACTCCCTAGTCACCTTGTGCGGGCTCTGAGAGGACTCCTGGTTCCTGGCCCCTGTCTCCCAACCATGGTGGCAGGGGGGACCCACATGGCCAGCAGTTGACATCTGAATACGCTGATTGCTAGACAGGCTTTAGTGGGGACCCCCCAGACCCAGAAGAGCAAGGAAGGGAAGGAGGGCAGGAGGAAGGAAGCAGCTGGGGGTGAGAGCAGCCTGCCTGGCACGGTTTCCACAGGTACTCGCAGTCGGACCCTGCAGAGCACCCAGGAGCCCTGGCCAAGCCGAGAAGGAGGCAGAGCTCATGGGAGGCCGGGTTGGGCTCCACACCCCACCTCCAGAATCAGGCACTGGCCCTGCCCTGGGGGCGCTGTGTGACTTGGAGAAAACTGCTCAGCGCTCCTGTGCTTCGGCCTGGCCTCCTGTCTCTGAACTGGGGATGCCGGCCCTCACACTGTGTTGTGTAGTTGCCAGGGATGCTTCCAGAAACAGCGGACTCCCAGAAAGCACTCAGCACCGCCTGCCCTCGTGTCCACTCTCCAGACGCCAACTGACTCTCGAACCTCAATTTGTTCAGCTCTAGGATAAAAGGGTTGGATCAAAAGGTCTCTGAGTTACCCTCGGGCTCTGGAATTAGTAACCCTACATCCATGCGTTGGGGTATTTTGGTAGTGTGCGGCTGACTTGCCACTGGGGCTGAGCTCTGCAGGAAGGGATTAGGGGATTGCGAGGGAGTGGGTGCTCAGAGAATTGAGGGCCGGGGCCGGAAGCACAGTGGGGGTCCGAGAGCAGGGCAGCGGACACCTTGGAAGGCCTTCTCCAAAGCATCAGCACCAGGAGGGGGTCAGGGGCTCCCATCAGCCTCTGGAGATCCCTGCTCCCTGAGCAGCAAGAGAGCAGGGTCCCCGGATTGACAGGCATCCCAGGTGCATCCAGGGGGGACCGGGGCCTGCAGCCTCCAGGAAGCAGAGCGAAGGCCACCGGGATAGAACCGGCTGACACCCCCAGCCTGGGTGACGTGACGGAGGGTGACAAGCGCTGACTCCCGCCTCCGCTGAAGGCAGCTGAACCCACTCAGAAAAACCAGGTGTGGTTGCTTTTTGAGAGCTTTTGAGGTGCTGTCTTTTCCAGCCGTCACGATCCCTGGGCGTGGGCTTCCCCTCATCTCCAGGAAGTCTGTCCTGGAAGATCACACCGGCCCGGGAGCTCCCCGGGGGCCAAGGCCAGTGCGACGCGGTGTCCAGCACACAGTTGTTCTCTGATAGAAACCAGCGGGCCAGGGATGGGCAAGTCATTCCCGGAGGAGCTCTCCAGACCCGGGGGTGCTGATCTCTGAGTCAAGGTGGTCGGCTCCGGCGATGTCCTAACCTTTGTGACCCTTGGCTTCTTCACCTGTAAAATGGGGATAATTATAATACCAGCTTCATCAGGGCTGTTGTGAGGTTTGATGAGTTAATAATTTATTCCACAAAAAAACATAAATAAATAAATTTATAAAGGGGGCACCTGGGTGGCTCAGTTGGCTCAGGTCATGATCTCACCGTTCCTGAGTCCAAGCCCCGCATCAGGAATTGGTTCCCCAGGAGGTGGAATTGCCAAGAAAACAAACCGTGATAGTAAGGAAACCCAGACGGGCGGCATCAGAAAGCCACTGTCACTGCGGGGCTGGAGGGACGGCGAGGAAGGCCTGGGATCAACCAGGGGAAACCGGAATGCCCGCAGGTGGGAGCCGGTCCCCCAAAGCAGCCCCGGGAGACTGGGCAGGAGGGAAGTAGCACCCTGATGCCTCCCTCCTCCCGACCCTCCGAGGTCCCCCAGTGCCCCTCCCTGGTGGACTGAGCTGGGAGTTGGGGAAACACGGACACACAGGGCAGGGGAAGGACCAGGAATGGGTGTAAGGCAAACAGGCCTGGGGCCAGAGCACCGGCTCCCTCCTACCAGCACCTGCTTCCTGGTCATTCTCTTGGCCAGAGGCTGCTTTTTCTCCCCCATCTCACTCACCCCAGGGCAAGGGGGCTGTGCTGCCCCTTCTCCTTTCCCTTTTCCCTTTTCCCCTTGGTTGGCGACACTGTTGACTCAATACCCAATCTCTTTCTTCCTTCCTTGCCTCCACTATTGCTGCTGGAAAGTTTAAAACTCACTTTCCCAGCCTCCTGGTAGCTATGGCTGGCCATTGACTTATAGGGAGAAGCTTCTGAGAAAGGGGTTTTTTTTTTCCCCCTTCATTAAAGAGTAGAGACATGTTTGTGGCCACCTCTTTTCTTCTTGCTTTGAATCCCATGAAAGTGTCTGGAGCTGCAGCAGCCATTTTGCAGCTATGAGGGGAAAAAGCTACTACATTAAGGATGAGGGAGCAGAGAGAAAGAAAGATCCTAGATCTTTAATGACTTTTGGGATGTTAAACCAGGCTTGGACGGCGCACCTCCAGACTTCGCAGCACATGAGGTCATTAACGCCTTTATTGCTTAAGCCACTGTTAGGTTTCTCTCCCTTGCTTGACAAAAGCATTCCAAAAACGAGAGGGACAACATCACCTATCCGGCCCCCCAGGCTTGCATCCCGGGAATATAACTCACCGCCCCCACCCTCCCCCTTCATGTCTCACAAGTCGCCGAGTCCTGGAGATTTTATCTTCTTGATGTCACCTCTTCCTCTTCTTGCTGTGTTCACGGCCCGTGTCATAGGTCAGAGTCTCCTGCTCCCCATCCCCCTCTGCAAAGCCTCAGCCCACCGCAGCCAGAGGGATCTTTCTAAAAAGCAGACGGTGCACATTGGATGGTGTCTCCGTGCGGCTTACAAACTAGCACGGCCTCCCCGCTGCCTGCGGAGTAAAGCCTGAACTGCTGAGCCTGGCGGGCCCGCGTGGTTTGGCTTCCCAGGCCTCAGCTGGCCCCTCCTTGAGCGTCTGCTGAGAGCTGCCCACGGTCACGACCGGAGTCACACCACGAGCCTTTGCATCCACCGTCCCTGACCCCGTGCAGAGGCCACCCAGACCCTGGGGTTCATCATGCCCTCCTCTGTGTCCCCGCTTCGTTCGAAGTTTGCTCCCTGCACTATTGCGCTCTCTCAATCTCTCTCTCTCTCTCTCTCTCTCTCTCTCTCTCTCTCTCTCTCGCTGACTTGCTCTTTTCTTCTTCTTCCCAGAAAGTCACTCCTTGACACCAGGGCCGCATGCTTATTCATCTCTATGTCCCCAGTGCCTGACACACCGCAGGGACTTGATAAATGTGTGTGGAGCGAGAGGGTGAATGAGGGAGTGAGTGAATGAGGCCGGGCATTCAAGAACGTGTGAAGTCAGCTGCAGGGAAGACAGCACGGCAATGACCTAAGTCTTTGAAAACCTGCCTAATCACCTGGCTGCCTGGAACTCTGCCCGCCGGCTCCAGGAGGAGAACGCCCTGCCCGTGTGTAGAGGCGGCCGCGTCTTTTCTTCCCCAAGGAAATTTTGTCCCAAGCCACCTGCCACCCAGAAGCCGTCTTGCAGCGAGGTGTCCCCCCCGGCACGTTACCATTTGTCCGGGGGCGGGGGCTCAGGAAAGGTCCCCTTCCTCCTCCTCTGAGGGGGAGGCGGCTCTCGTGGCTCTGGGACGGACTCGGATGGGGAAGGGAGAGGGCCGGGGTGCGAGCCGGGGCGTCCTTGCGGCCACACAGAGCGCCGTTTGTCCTGCTGGGGATAAACGATCATCACGCGGATTACACAGGCCTCCTGTTACACGGCGACTCGGCGCCAAGTCCCCCAAGGCGTACAAGAAGGCATAATCGAGAATTATGGGACCCGGCGAAATGAATATTGGAATCACTTAGTCCCCTTCGGATGAGAACTGCTCATAGAACATTCATTATCTCAGCCCCGCTGTGGGGGCGGGGAGGGGTGTGGAGGGGAGACCTGCCTTCTTACAAGTGGCCCTTGTCACCCGCTGAAGAGCCTCCCACGCAGCCCACTGCTTTCTCCCACGGCCTGCCGCCCTCTCCCCGGGGGCGGGTACAGAAGACAACAGATCAAAGGCGCAGTCATTGACTCAGGCCACCGTCCCTGCCCACCCGGCGCCTCCTCCCGCGCGCGCATTTGGACGGCTGGAGTAAGCGCTTCTCCGATGCAGCTGTGGCGTCAGGGCAATTTTAGATTCCATTCAGGAAGCGGCAGCTCCTTAGCTGATGTATTAAATCAATTAGACACCGGTGGCCTGAGAGGCCCTGCCAGCTTCCCCAGAGCAGGTCGCGGGGCCGTGAATCACACAAGTGTCAGGATGGCGCTGCTCGTTGGTTACGAGTGACGCATCCCGAAAGCGCAAGAGGGGCATGGAAGGAAAAACAAACGAACAAACGAGCGAGCCACGGCTGGTGCGTCTTGGGGTCCAGAGGGGGCCAAGGAAGGGTCTGCAGCACGAGCTTTCCTTCCTCTGTTTCCGTCTTAGCTTAGCTGGGTGGAAATCTCTGTCGGAGAAAAACCCCAATCGCAGCCTCTGATTCAGCCCCCACCCCTCCCCCACCCCTCCGTCCCCGCTGCCCTGCCCGGGCCCAGCCAGCGGCTTCCTCCCCAGAGGCCCGTGGCCTCCCAGTTCGGAGCCTCCCTTCCCTGGGCCTCTGACTCGGGCTCCGTGCTCGCCCCGGCATTATCTCTCTGAAAGGAGGTTTGCCGCATCGCGTGGTCCCCTGCTTTTAAATTGCTTCAGGGACGCCCCACAGCCTTCCAGAAGAGCAGAAAACCCAGTTCATGGTTCATGCCAGCCTCGGCGGCCCCAGGGTGCGCCCTCTGTCACCCAGCAGCTGGCCTGTACGCCGGGGCCTGTGCTCCTGGCCCAGAGGGGTCTTCTCCGTCCTTCCAATCATTTGGGGGGTTTGTGTAGAGGTCCCTCCTCTGGGAAGTGTCCCCTGCCTCCCTGCACCTCAGCCCCCACCTCACAGCACGTCACGGAGAACGTGTGGTCACCTGTTTACTTTGTCTCCCCTCTTAGTCTGGGAGCACCATTGAAGACAAGCCTTTGACCCTCGTCTTCAGCTTAACCGGCGTTTGTGGCCCGGGTGAGCGAAGGCACACGGGGCCCTGGCAAAGGCAAGCCTGTGTCTTCCGGGCCTGGTGCTGGAGGGTGTGGGGGAGAGAGGCCGGGGCCCCACGGAGTTGGAGAGAAAGACAGGGAGCGAGAGGGACCCGGAATCAGGACCCGGGCTGCCGCTCTCATCTGCATGTTGCTCTTCAGTTTGGTGACCGCGTGAGGACGTAGGAAGCACGTCTGGCCAGGAGACAAGGCAGCCCTGACATCCGACGGGAAGCCCAGCGACGTCCCCTCTCAGCTCCGCTCGGACTGGTCTAAGTGGGCTGGGGACCGCAGGCTAGAGGTTGGGAGAGTGGCCAGCGGCACCGAGTGGGGCGATCGGCTTGGCCCCCCAGAGAGCTGGGTGTGAACTGTGACCCTGCCACTAACTAGAGAAACTGCTTACCCTTTGAGCCTCAAGGTTCTCCTATAAAATGGGAACAGCACTCACCATTGTGGGTGGCTGGGCATCTTCGATAGGACCTGGGACCTTTGGGGGAGAGGGGGTGAAGTCAAATGGAACTGTCATCATGATGACCAGGAGCCCTGACAAGACAGGATCCAGTTACTAGAGCTGGAGAGGACAGTGGGGGCTTGCTCAGGACGACTGGAGCCGAAGGGGGGTCCCTGAGCTGGGTCACAGGAGGCATGAACCCGGGCTCCTCCCGCAAAGCTGGCACGCAGACCCTGTGGCTTGGGCCGAGCACGGGAAGCTTAGTGGAGTGTCTGCACTTGACCTCCACCTTCTAGAGCCCAGATTCTGGTCCTCCACTTACCTCGCACTTGCCCAACTGGCTGCCACGCAGGTGCAGACATGAAGCCAGAGCCATCCTGAGAGCCCAGACCCTGCCCCCAGGCAGCCAGGGCACCTGCCAGGGAGGGCCCAGCGCAAACCCCAGGCTGGGGGCACCTGCCTGGCAGAGCCGGCAGCCCTGAGGGGCCCCCAGCTCCACAGGGATATCTTTTCAGCAGTTTCGGAAATTGATTAAGTGCCTCTTTCCGTTCTGGCTCTACAATCCATCCCGGCACTCCTTCCTGCTTTTTTATATTAGAAAATCATGGCAATTATGCCTTCAATAATCAATTTTTACAGTTTACACTTAATTTATGAAGGGATGGCAGGCTCAGGGCTCTGCCTGTGGCCACGGCTTTGTTTTCCATTTGCCTTTAATGCTTGGTGCCCTTGCCAGTTGGGAAGAAGAAAGTGTTTCGAGGCTGGGGAGGCGGGATAAAATTCTGACCACTTCTTTAAAGCAGGTCAAGAAATACCGAGGGATCCAGACTCAGCCGGGAGGGGGACTAAGAGGGTGGAAGGGAGGAGAAGGTAGAACTCCATGAGAAAGGCCCTACTCTCTTCCCGGGAGGGTGACCCTTCTTAGCCCCGTGACCACAGAGGCTTTGCTTTTGATCAACTTGGCTCTGTTTTTGACATGCTCTGCTTCTGGCTGTTTTCTCTGGTCGAATTGATCAAAATATGTCAGCCTCCGGTCACAACACTTCACAGGCTCCCCCGCAGCTCTCCAGATAAAAGTTCAGCTGCTTAATTTAGTTGTATAGTGCTTAGCTAAGTTCACAGTGCTTAACCTTAGTTCACAGTGCCTAACCTAATTCTACAGTACTTAGCTCATCGTGCCTAGCTTAGCTCTACAGCTCTTAGCTTAGCTCACAGTGCTTAGTTCTACAGTGCTGAGCTTAGTTCTACAGTACTGAGCCTAGTTCTATAGTACTGAGCTTAGTTCTACAGTATTGAGCTTAGTTCTATAGTACTGAGCCTAATTTTACGGCATTTAGCTTCATTCTACAGTACTAAGCTTAGTTCTATAGTACTTAGCTTAGTTATATAGTACTGAGCTTAGTTCTACAATACTGGGCTTAGTTTTATAGTACTTAGCTTAGTGTATAGTACTGAGCTTAGTTTTCTAGTACTGAGCTTAGTTCTACAGTTCTTGGCTTAGTTCTGCAGTACTTAGTTTACATCGCCTAGCAGAGCTCTGTAGTGCCTGGCTTAGTTAATTGTGCTGCTTCTCTCAGCAGTGCATTCTGAGCCCCTCCACCCCCGCCAGTCATCTCCTCCCTCCATCCTGGACATCTTTACCCCAGCCTATCTTTCACCAGGCAATCCTTCAAGTCCATTTTTCAAAAGTTATTTCTGGCGCACCTTCCCTGAGGCCAGCCCTCTGCCACCCCTGCATCGCTCCACCACCTACATCACTGGGCCTCCACTCTCCACCTGCCCTCTGGACTAGAAACCTGGTGAGGGTACGCAGCCCCGCCTCAGTGGACCCTGACACCCCCCCGAACCTGGTGCGGGGCTTGGCACTTGGAAGGCAGGCTGGGGCCCTATGGCTGCTCTTACCAGCAACCACAGGCTCGGTGGCCTAGAACCACATAAATTTCTTTTTGTTTTTTTTTAATTTTTTTTTTTTTTTGCATTTCTTTATTTTTGAGAGACAGGGCGTGAACAGGGGAGGGACAGAAAGAGATGGAGACACAGAATCCGAAGCAGGCTCCAGGCTCTGAGCTAGCTGACAGCACAGAGCCTGATGCGGGGCTTGAACTCATGAATGGTGAGATCATGACCTGAGCTGAAGTCAGATGCTTAACTGACTGAGCCACCCAGCCGTCCCATAACCACATAAATTTCTCATCCCAACTTTGTATAATTCAAAAGTCTGAAACGGGTTTCCCAGGGCTAAAGTCAAGTGTGGGCAGGGCAGTGCTCCTATCTGGAGGCTCTGTGGGAAAACCCCTCTCCTGGCCTTTCCAGCTTCTAGAAGCTGCATTCTGTGGCTCGTGTCCCTTCCTCCATCTTCAAAGCCAACAATGGTTCTCTCTGGTTGTGACCTCCTCTTGGATCTCCCTCCTTCGCTTAATGACCCTGTGACCACCCAGATAACCCACGATAGTACTCCATCCTAAAGTCAACTGATTAGCAACCTAATTCCACTTTATCACATAATGTGATACATTCACAGGTTCCTAGAATTGGGACATGGGTTTCTTTGGGGAGCCATTATCCTGCGACCCCAAAACAGGATTCAATAAATGCATGTTGAACAGGGTGAACGAGTCAGATGACCTACCAGCTCCATGGGCTGCCAGCCCACCACAGCCTTGCGCGGGAATGTTCTTTGTACCTTTTTGCCACTAGCAACCCCCTCAAAAGTACTTCTCTGGAGCGCATGGGAGGCTCAGTCAGTTAAGTGTCCAACTCTTGATTTTAGTTCAGGTCATAATCTCACGTTCGTGAGATCAAACCCCATGTAGGGCTCAATGGGAAACACAGAGTCTGCTTGGGATTCTCTCTCTCTCTCTCTCTGCCCCTCCCCAACTTGTGTATGTGTGCAAGCACTCTCTCTCTCTCTCTCTCAAAATTAATTGATTGATTGATTGATTAACTTTAAAAAAAAGTGTTTCTCTAGCCTCCCATGCTCAACAGATAATCTGCTCAGAGAAAACCATCCAGGGCTAGGCTGCTCCCTCACCAGGACCACCACATTTCATTTTAAAAACCACGCCTGCACCCACCCTCCCACAAGCCTGCATGGTGCCCTGCTTCTGCCCTTCTCCCCCATAAGCGGGCTGCCTTCCCCCATGAACCCCAAATGCACCATCAAGAGTCACCTCTGCACGTTCACTCCCTGCTCTGATACCTTTAGTGAACTCTCCTGGCACAGGTGGGTGGATTCCACTCTCAAAAACCATATATAGATTTTAAAAATCTGAATCTACAATGAGAGTCTTTTGGAAGTTGATTACTCATTACCGAGGGACCCAGAACAGGGAGTCTTTCAAGAGCAAGTATCCAGGGGCACTTAATACAGGGGTTGGTGAGCAGCGCTGCTGGGGGCAAGAGACATTGGAGAGCGTCAAACACCCTGCCCCCCGGGGGAGCCAGCCAGGGAGGCACGGGAGGTGGCGAAGCAAGCTGGGAAAGGGACTCCGCCGCCCAAACCGAAGCCAGCGTGCAGACGTCCTTCTATACTGATAACATGAGACCTTTCCCAATATGGCCCCACAGTTCCATTTGGACAGTTCCTTCTTCCGAGCTCAGACAGAGTTAGCTGACTTCTTCCCACTCCTCTCTTCTCTTTCTATGTTTTTCTTCTGGGGGAGAACCAGGCTTGGTTGCTAGAGCAACCGATTCATTTCTGCAAGAAAATTTAACTGTTGTTGAAATGTTCTGTTTGACAGGAAGTTTTCCTTCTGGGGGTCTTGACTTTCGCAAGCACGCTCTTTACTGGGCCCACCTTTTCCTTTCCGTCGTGCTGGAGGTGAATGTGCATGTTTACTCCACAAGGAGAAAAAAAAACACCAAACTTTAAAAACAAGGCTTTTGGAGGAGAGAGGAAAACAAAGTAATTACATTTCCAAGCCTGCTGTTATGAGATAATAAACTTGCAGGGTCTCAGGAGAAGTTTGCCTCGCAAGTGTAGGCTCTTCCTTACTACTCCCCTCCCCCGTGTGGCTCAGGGAAGCTATTCATTTATCTCTGCATTCAACAAATGTCTGCTGGGCATCTCTACATGCCAGGCCCCACGTTAGGGGGCACAGGGTCAGAACTGAATAAGACAGAAATGGCCACTGCCCTCGTGGGGTTTGCCAGGTATGGGAAAATCAGACATTAAACACATCAGCCCTCACCTCACTATGTAAAGCTAAGAAGAAAGGTACATGAGAAAGAAGGAAGAGGCGCTCAGTGCAGACTGGGCGGTCTGGAGAAGGCTCTCGGAGAAGGTGACATTAAAGTTGAGACCCTTTCTCTGCTCTGAGTGACGAATCCATTGTCTTGTGCCCGGGAGCCTTCAAATGTCCATTGTATTAGTTTCCAATGACTGCCATGAACAAACCACCGCAAACTGGGGGTGGGAGGGTGCTTAAAAGAATATGTATTTATTTTTTTTTCACATTCTAGAGGATGAAAGTCTGCAGTCAAGGTGCTGACATGGTCTTTTCCTTCTGGGAGCTCTGAGGAAGACTCTATTCCATGCCTCTCCCCTAACTTCCGGTGGCTGCCGGAAATCCTTGGCATTCCTTGACTTACAGGGGTGTCACTCCATTCTCTGTGCCTTCTGTGTCTGTGGGTCTTCTCCTATTCTCTTGTAAGGACACTTGTCATGGGGCTTAGTGTTTACTTTCAGTCAGGTTGATCTCATCTCAAGATCCCAAACTTGATTATATCTGCAAAGACCCTTTTCCCAAATGAGATCACATTCAGAGGTTCCAGGTATTAGGACATGGGCATACACGTTGGGGAGCCACAGGGCTGCCCACTACATTTGCCAAGTGAGTTAAATGGATGAGTGATCTCATTTACTCTCCTAATCACTCATCAAAGAGACGCAAGGCCAGACTCTAGCGAGAACCCCATGAGTTCCCCTGGTGGGCCGAAGAACCATGGGTGGGTACCTCAGATGCTCTGCCGGAAGCCAACCCTCTGCTTTTCAACCAGCCGACTTTTCAGGGTGTTTGTCCTTACCATCCGTTTCTCTGAGGTTGGTGAGCACTGTGGCCAGAACACAGCATTTCAGGTAGAACTGACTCATAGTCAGTATATCCAAAGAGAATTTGAGTCATCGTTAAAGAAAGACTTCACATCCCAGAGCTAAACGTGGATCCAACCTCATGGTTGAGACAACTCTTGGGCTTCTTGGCTCCCAGAAAGAGGCAGAGAAGAGAGCGCCATCTTGGGGCAGAGGTTGCATGGCCCAACTTCGGTGCACTCCTGCTCTCTACCTCCTTCCAAAAGCAGTTACTATTCCAGGATGCGTGCTTGAAGAAGAGGCAGGTGGTGATGGTTCATTCCATGTGCTCATGTGGTTGGGCTGAGGGATGCCTGGATACTCGTACAAGATTATTGCTGGGTGTGTCTGTGAGGGTGTTTCAAAGAGATTAATTGGAGTCAGTAGACTGAGTAAAGATGGCCCTCTCCAGTGTAGGTGGGCGTCACTCAATCTGAGGGCTTAACAACAAAAGGCTGAAGAAGGGAGAATTCTCTCTCCCTCTCTCTCTCTCTCTCTCTCTCTCTCTCTCTCTCTCTCTCTCTCCTGGAGCTGGGACATCCATCTTTCCATCCTTTTCTGCCCTTGGACAGCAGAGCTCCTGATTCTCATGCCTTTGGACTTAGACCGAATGCTACCCTCCAGCTTTCCCTGTTCTGCAGTTTGCAAACAGAACATTGTGGGACTTCTCAGCCTCCATAATTTTGTGAGCTGATTCCCACCATGAATCTCCTCTTAAATATCTGTTTCTCTGGAACATGCTAATACACAGGTCAATAAGAAATGCTGCTCCAGAGGCTCCTGGGTGGCTCAGTCGGTTAAGCATCTGACTTTGGATTAAGTCATGATCTCACAGTTCATGAGTTCGAGCCCTGCACCAGGCTGCCTGCTGTCAGCACAGAGCCCGCTCCGGATCCTCTATCTCCCTCTCTCTCTCCCTGCCCCTCCCCCCTAAAATAAATAAATATTTTTTAAAATGCCACTCCAAATGTCTTAGTCAAGGTGTCTGTGACGTCCCACCTCGTGCCTGGGGACAGACAGCGCATCACGCCCACCACACCTCAAGGGCAGCCTCCTCCTCACCCTCCAGCCTGTGCTGAAGGCCCCCCCTCCATTGTGATGACACCAGCTATGGAACCTGAAAGGTGCAAGCCACTAAAAAGTGGGAGGGTTGTCTGTGTACCTACCTGCCACGGCGAGGGGACTCTGGGGCAGCAGGGAACTCCTGCAGGGTCTACGGGGCCTTCGAGGCCTTTCCACGCTCACCACAGGCACCCACACTTAGATCGTCCACCCCAGCATTCTGTCTTCCAGAGCCCCTGCCCCGGCCCCGCTCCGGCTGGCCCTCCTCATCCTCCGGGATGCCACCGTCCATCTGCTGTGACCCAAGATGGGCAGGAACCAGGCCCCTGAGTCAGGCCAGTGAGCTGGCATGAGGCAAACAAGAAGGTGTGTGCAGGGCCCACAGGTCGGGCGCCCAGGGAGCTGGAAGGAGCAGCCTCTGTTCCCAGAGGCCCCCAGGGGTGGAGTGGCCAGGACTGCAACCTCAGGGCTGAGGCCAAGGTGCTGTCCGTGGGTGGTGAGTTTCTCTGATAACCAAACCTGAGAAGGGCCCCTTTTTACTGAGGAGTCCCGGCCTCAAAACTCCCTGACTCCTCTGAGCCGAACCCCCCTGAGGGGTGTGGGGTGGGAGGGGCCCCAAGCCCTGGATCTTCCAGCCTGGGGTGCACTGTTCCCTTCTTTGTGGTCACTGGCACTACCCTGTTAGCTCTTCAGCCCCCAGGGCCTCTTTACTCTTCTCTCAGGGGGCCCCCCTGGAAGCCGCTGTAGCCTGCGCTCTCCTGGTAATCAAGTCCCAAGGCAGTTGAGTTTAAAGACACAATTATGCATTATGGATAAAGGGCAACTTGGCGTGTGCGCGTGCTCTGTGGCCTCACTAAGCGGGCTGGCCGGGTCTGTCCTCTGCCCCGAGCCCCAGGGCCGGCCGAGGGCCCCGCAGTGCCGCCAGCCCCCGCCCCAAGGCTGCTCTCCCTGGGATCACGCTACGAACTGATGAGTGTCAGCGACCCGGGCCGCCGTCTGTTAGCGGTCATCGCTAGGATGCGCCCAAATGCTGGGAGTTCGGGACTCTTTTTTTTTTTCTTTTCTCTTTTTGCCTGTTTCAAATATTTATGAAGAGATTTTCCATTTATCCTGACACGTCTTCTCCACCGTGGGTGTCAGCTAGGAAGGCTCAGACAACAAACCCCAGAAGGTATTTTCCCTAAAGCAGCATCTGGCTCTGTTGGCAAGTGCAGCGGGCGGCTTGCTGGGAACTGGCCGAGGCAGAGGGAGGAGGAGCGTGGGGCCGAGGCAGGGGGAGGAGCGGGTGGGCACCCCGAGAGAGCAGGTACGTCTGCCACCTGACGTCCCCCAGCCCCTTCCCCTCCATGTGAGCACCCCCGTTCCCGTGTCCTCTAGCCTGAAGCGAGGCTCCCTGACATTCCCAGCTACGCCACCTGGGGGATGACCAGCTCCCCACAGCACATCCCAGTTACCAGCGGGGGGCAAGGTGCCGGGCAAGAAGGTGCTGGTGTGGTCCCTGCGTCCCCAGGCTCTCCGGTCCCAGGAGGCCTTCTGTAGCCAGAACCACACACACACACACACACACACACACACACACACACACACACACCCTCCCCCTTGCTCTCTCTGCTGGGCATTCGCTGCCTCCTGGGTGGGAAAGCAGACAAATGGCAGGATAGCGCATGCCGCACGCTGGGGACAGGGCAAGTCAGCTTGGATGCAGGGCTAGGAGTGGCAAGGAGAGCCTTGTAGAATCTCCCAGATCTTAACCAACATAACAGCTGCCTTCTCCACTCACCTGGGCACAGCCAGCCCAGCGGCTGCCAGGACCCCTCAGCCCGCCGTTAGTTACCTCTACAGAGACAGAGACTGAGCTGGGCTGTGTGTCCGGAGAACTTGGGTCCAAAGGTTTCATGGCTTTGTGCCCCGATTCTCTCCCGGGCTGTACATTAGGAATCACTTGGGAGCTTTAGAAACTATTGATGTTCAAGTCTCATTCCAGGGCGGTCAGAATCTCTGGGAGCGGGGTATATATCCTTTTTTTTATGTTTTATTTATTTTTGAGAGAGCGCATGAGCAGGAAGGGGCAGAGAAAGAGGGAAACAGAAGATACGAGGCAGGCTCTGTGCTGACAGCAGCCTGATGTGGGGCTCAAACCCAGGAACTGTGAGGTCACACCTGAGCCGAAGTTAGACACTCAACTGACTGAGCCACCCAGGTGCCCTATGTATTCTTAAAGTCCCCCTAGGCCATTGTCAAGGGTATTGGGGGTTGAAAACTATTGAGCTATGGGAAGAATGTGTTCCCTGGAGACAGCCAGTCCTAGACTGGAATCCTAGCTTTTCTATTTACTAGCCTTGACCTTGAATAAGTTACTTGCCTTCTTTTTTTAAAAAAATGTTTATCTATTGTGCTTAAGGGGGAGGGGGAGGAAGAAGGAGGTAGAGAGGGGGGTAGAGAGAGAATCCCAACCAGGCTCCACGCTGCCAGTGTGGAGTCCAACCTGGGACTGGGATTCAATCTCAGAAACCATGAGGTCACGACCTGAGCCGAAGTCAGGAATCGAACACTTAACCGACTGAGCCCCCCAGGCGCCCCAAGTTACTTGCCCTCCTAAAGCCTATTTCGTGATCCGTAAAATGGGTGTAACATCTTCTCTTGTTATAAACTACCACACCACACATAATGAGCTCTGCTCTAATACTATTGCATCACAAACCCCTCATGTGGGACAAGAGACTGTCAGAATCGGGTGTGCAGAGGAGCCTAACGGGGCAGGTGAGCCAACCGGTACCCGGTTCCAGGATGCCCCAAACCATTACCTGCAGAACTGCCTCAGGGCGTCCCCTCTGGGTAGGGGCTGCAGGACGGGAGGTGCTGTCTCCTCCCGGTGACGACACTCTGCACACATGGCACCACGGAATATCCCTCCTTGAGTGAAGAAAGATCTAAAGCATTTAACGTATTTCCTCCAGGAAGTCCATTCCTTTTCCATGCCCTGTTTATCTGGAAATGGTCTGTTATCAGATGCAGCCAAGTGTGGAGCCAGATGTGAGTGTCCGACAATTCGCTCTGCCCTGTGTTTCCTTGATCTAGGAAAGACAGGGGTGCCTGGGTGGCTCAGTCGGTTAAGAGTCCGGCTTCAGCTCAGGTCATGATCTTGCAGTTCGTGGATTCAGGCCCCGTGTCAGGCTCTGTGCTGACAGCTCAGAGCCTGGAGCCTGCTTCAGATTCTGTGTGTCTCCCTTTCTCTCTGACCCTCCCCTGCTTGCGCTGTCTCTCTCTGTCTCTCAAAAATAAAAACATTAAAAAAAAAAAAAAAGATCTAGGAGGGATGGACAAGGCCCTGGGGTGCACAGAGGCCACGCCAGGGAGCAGGGACTTCCCAGCAGACACACCAGAGGAGACCCCAGTGATTCTGCAGACCGCTTGAAGAGGACCCCAAAGTCCGAGATGCACCGCTCCTTTGTATAATAAATATTATTCCTTATTTCACATTTTATGCATTTCCAGTGACACTTGCTGATGGCCGGCCACTTTGGGCAAGTCGGCTGGGGCCACACCCCTCACCCATCACCTTCACATCGTCCAGCGACTCTCCCAGGTCCAAGAGAGTCCCGACAACAGAAAGCAATGATTTCAATAATGTCTTTGTTGCCCCGAAGATCCACCTTCGTGGGGACCTAGGGGACAAAATGGACCAACAGAGAGGGCTCCATGGAGCAAAATCCAGTATTTCTGGCCTGGAAAAGATCATGGGGACTGGTCTTTCTCTTAAAAGGGAAGCTCGAGTCTGGCAGAGTCAGTGATTATCGGCAGATGTGGATACTGAGTTAAGGGAATATTAAGGACTAAGATCATGAAGGCTACCACTTATTAAGTTTATACTAAATCAAAATTATAAGTGTGAATTCTGGAGCCTGAATGCTGAGGTTCAAAAACCCTGTAAATTCCTCTGTGCCTTCCTTACCTCTTTGGTAGAGTGAGATCAATAATATGCCGATCTCAAAGGGCTTCTGGGAAAAGCAAATGAGTTACATACTATATGGTAAAACATTCAGAACGGAGCCCTGTGCGTAGGAAAAGCTCAGTAAACATCGCTATTAGCGTTGTTGGGCCAGAGCCTGATTTAATCTGCACCTCCCTGTGAGATAGAGGTTCGGGTCCCCAGTGCACTGAAGCCCAGAGAGCCTCAGCCATTAGTCCGAGGCCACACAGAAGCACGACTGGAAACCTGGGTCACCCCGAAGCAGTGACCTTCCCTTTCCTGTTCATAAGAAAAAGCCCCAGAGAGAAAAGCAGCCAAGACCCGGCTGCCCTTCAATAACAAAACGAGCGGGTAAGAGCCAGCAGAGGGGACAGGGTGCAAATGTTCCACTGATATCCGTGATTCAGAAAGACACCTGCAGTATAAAGCAAGCCCTCCACTCAGTTTACAAGCACAGCTCCAAAGGGCCCAGAGTAGTCAGGCCCCCTCCCGCAGGGGGCGGCCGAGGGCCGGGGAGGCAGGAGATGAAAAGGAAGGTGCCCCTCCGAAGCCCAGAGTAGCCAGGGCGACCCTGAACCAGACCGCGCATTCCGCAGAAGGGCGCTGAGCTGCGAAGTTCTGCATGGAATGCTGCCTTCTCTTCCAGCCCCTGCACAGGGCTGTTATGTTTTAGGAATTGCAAGCTCCACTTTGGCGAGCGCACAGATGCGGCCGTGAGTTCTGGGTGCACGGCCACTGACCATCGTCCCCGCCCCAACCCCTGTTTTCAAATGCGTCTGCCTCCTGGGCCACCGATTCCTTCCTTGGAGTGTTCTTCTTAATCCTTTGAGAACCGGTTCAGTTTCAGAGGCTGGCTGTGGACAAAGGAACCTCTCGGCCTGTTCGTCCTGTCGAGTGTTTTGAAAAGAATGTTCTCAGAATAACCGGCTAACTGCGCCGGAAGCTTTGGCCAAGTCAGGTCATTAATATCAATATGCTCCTCAGCGGGGCTGGTTTTGGAACAGACTCGGGCAGGGGAGACCGTCCCGCCGGTGGCTGAGCGCGGCTCCTGGTGGGATCCGGCTTGAAAACACACAGGTCTGGAATAAGCCCACACGGACTCCACTCACGGTCGGCTGTTTTGTTCGCGCGGTGTTAACACCGACAGTATTCCCTCCCCTGGGCAATAATCAGAAAACCCAGGACGGGGTGGAGCAGAGGGTCCGAGAGGACCCGGGAGCAGGAGCGCCTTCTGCCCTGCAGTCTGGACCAGCATCGTATAGGCACTGGGAGTAAGAGTCAGGATGGAGGAGGAGGGGAGGGGGAGGAGGAGGAGGAGGAGGAGGGTGGGCTCCTAAGGCTGGCTTCCAGCCCCTGACATCACCCTACCCGCCCGGAAAACGGGGAATGTGCTCCATCCCACCTGGGTTACAAGGTGCAGCCCCTTTCTTAACCTCTCCACCCTCGTGCAACTCTGAGAGTCCTTTGAGCCTGACTTCATCTGGATAAATGCGCGCAAAAGGAGCTGGAGAGGAAGCAGTTGTGGACAGAGGGCCTCTGAAGACCCTGGACCTCTGCACCGTCAGGTAGCTGGCAGACCCTGGCTGTGCTCAGGCAGAGCTGGGGTCAAACCCCAGCTCAGGTGCTTAGTCCGTTCAGCTGCAGATTCCTGCAAGGTGGGGGCAAAGGCGTCTCCCGTATCGAGTTGTTGCCATGATGAAATGACATGATGCACGCGCAGGAGCTGGCCCCCAGAGGGCACGCATTAAATGCCGCCTCCCTCCTCTCTGCACTTCTAGGGGCTGGCCTGATGTCACCACGGCTCTCCTGCGGCGGAGCTGAGAAAGGAGGCTCATATCCAGCTCCAACCACCTTGAATGGGATATAAGTGATAAGCAAATGAAATGGAATCAACTTGAATACATAAAACCAAGAAGCATTCTCTGATCTGCGCTCCTCCTCAAAGGAATCTCCTGAAATGCGAAGAAAAAGAAAAAAGTCGTTCTGGCCGTGTACATAATCTGATGGAGGGGAGGCTGTCGGCACCAGGATCTGGAGGCATTCTTCTTGGATTCTGAGAGGCTTGGATGGGCTGCAGATAAGCCTCCACGCTGAGCGAAGCCCCAGAAGCTTCTAAGACTCATCCCCAAGCCTTTGCTATAGAAAGTCAAAATCAGTCTTTATGTCTATTCACCGGAAATATCTCCCTGGCTCTCCAAACCCCCCCCCTCCCCCACTAAGTCTTCTGAAATCAGCAGGACCATCTGCTTTGGGCATGGAAATGAGATATTACGAAAAGTTGCCACACAAAGGTCATTATTTCTGGAGGACAAAGCAGGGAGGCAAAGCTTTTAATAAAGGCTTTCGGAACTGCGTCCCCCCGTCGCTGGCGGAGGGCCTCTCCCTTCCTTCTTGCCCTGACTGCAAATGCAGCCTCCTCACCGTCTTTGACATGCACGTTACACAGCGAGAGGAGTCTAATATGCATCCCCTCCACAGCCAGCACCCGGCTGCCTCCCCCTGGAGCTGGGATTGTTGGAGGGTTCTGAGCTCATTTTAAAGCTTTGTCTTCACAGCCAAAGTCAAGTGAAGAATTGTACTAATTACCCAGATGACCCAGTGAGAGGGAAAGACATAGGTTTGTGTTGAAAACGATGGCTTGGAGGACTGGTCTAAATATCTCCACCAGCTCAGCTGTCCAGAGAGGTGGGAATCTGTGTGATGACTTGTCCCTTCCCCGCCCCCTCCCCGACAGTAGAACTCACACTGATGGCTCCCTGGAGAGCGTGCCGAAGGTCCAGCCATCTCCAGGACAAGGCCGACCCTGAACAAGCGAAAGACACGTTCCTTCCTCAGATCTGGAAATGTCACATGGGAGAAGCTCCAGGGACCTCGGGCAGCAGTTAAATACTGCCATTTAGAGTCCTCTAATCCGGCTGAGCAGAAATTTCCAGACTTAAATTGTGCTCACCCAAGCATGATGAATGGTCCCAGACAGTCTTGAGTTTGCTCCAGCTCCCGTCACCTGCGGTCAAGTCCTTATTTGACTCAACAGTCTACAACACCCTCACAATCTCAGGACTAAGCACGGTAGCCAGTTGGGTGTCCACGGATAGAAAGGTAAAATGCTAATTTGGCCCCCCAACTTAGCAGGTAAAATGTCACCACACAATCAAGCAGCCCATGACAAGGACAAAGAGGCTGGTGAGTGTCCTTGAAAAACTCTGGCCCGAAGTCATCGGGATCTGAGCCGAAGATTTTCCAGGTGTGAGGACTTCAGCAAGTTACTCAACTCCTCTGTGCCTCGGATTCCCCAGGTGCTGTAAGGCAGATGACAGTGAGACTCACAGATGATGTAATAATACATATCCACTAGACAGTGTCTGGCTCACCAGCTCCAAAAAAAAGGAGGAAAAGGAGCATTTACTACTGACTCCACAAATGGTCACTAAGTGTATACAATGTGCAAGGCTACTTTTTTGGACCCTCAAAACCGCTCTGAAAGCAGGGACTGGAGAAGTGTCATTCTCCCAGGGGTTTCCTGCTTGTCAGAGATCACCTACTAGTCAGTGTCAGAGCCAGCATGGGGTGCTGCCATCTTGGCCCCTGGTCCAGTGCGGTCTCCACTCTCCTCACCTCTACGGCTCCTCTGAGAGCTGGTGGGAGCTGGTCCAGCTGGGCTCTGCTAAATGAAGATTTCGGTTGTTTCCATGGGAGTCACGTGAGGTCAAGATCGCTTGCCCCACCGCCCATGTGTCACCTCCCAGACCTAAGAGCAGCTGGAGGGAGGCTACTCACCCACTGCTTCACCCTGCAGATAAGTAAGATCTATTTATCTTGGTTCCATTTGTTTCTCTTGAAGTCCGTGAGTAAGACTGCAAGCAGCACAGGTACAAGGGATGTCCCTGAGGACCCCAGAGGCTGGCCCAGGATGCTGGTTTTCAGGCCATATTTCGTGGAACCCTAGATCCCCAGGGGTGCTTTGGGGGTTGCAGGGGTGGTGCAAGTGGGTGAGTCAAGGTACTCTGGGTCCCCTATTTAGGCAGACCCATGCCAGCTCTTACCTACATGGTTAACTGGCGGGAGACTGGGTTTATTTATGTTGGGCTTCTCAGAAGGAGAAGGGAAAGAGGAAGAAGATGAAGAAGGAGAAGAAGAAAGGAAAAGCTTGAGATCTACCGTTCTGGGTGCTTCTGAGAACAGAACCCAGAATTGATCCTTGTGGATATGTGGATATGAGGGAGAAGGGGGGCAGCCTTGTTGTGAGCCAGACTGAGCTATCTCATACCTGGTATGTACCTTCAGGCATAACTAGGCACCTGCTGTGTGCAGAACCCCAGATCAGGTGGCAGGAGTGACAGTAAAGTTGAGGTGACAGCTCTTGTCCTCTGAGACTTTGGGGAGGCATGAACAGACCCCCCAAAGGCAGAAGAAAGGGTCACAAATATGAATTAATGCAGGCAGTCTGGTCCTGGGGCTACGCTATCTTGGATCTTCTTTATTTATATGCTCTGTTTCCCCCAATCAGACTACCATTTTCCAGGGGACAAGAAACACCTCTCACTCTACAAACATTGCTTCAGCGCTTACCATATACGTCAGACATGAGAAAGGCTTACAATCTCATGGAAGAGAGACCAGTAATTCCAGCAAGAGGTCATTAATTTTTCTTGGGGAGCGGGGGCCAGGACAGGGGTTAGTAAGGAGGCGAAATCGAAACTGCATCTTGCAGGAAAAGCAGCTTTGGGTGTACCTCGTTCACTTTCCTGAGGGTCCAGGACAGCCCTCAAAAGTGTCAATAACATGAGATTTGGGGAAGGATGAATACAAGGCACGCAGGACATCCAGGCACTAGTCTCTGGGGACCTCCTGGAGGGAAGAGTTTGGAACTGAGTTTTGAAGGAGCAAGAGCCTGGATTGGCTCCGAGAGGAAGGGAGTGTGTCCAGGTTGGGACCATGCCAGCAGCAAAGGCAATTAAGTGAAGACAGCGGGGCTTGAGGCGGAGGCTGGCAGTAAAGGGACGGAGGTGAGGGAAAGCCAGTGAAGCTGGAGTACAGGGAAAGGCAGAAAGAAATAAAGGTGTTCAAGAGGGAGCTAGACGAAAAAGAGGGAAATGGCTGGGGGCCGGGGTGTTTGAATCAGATACAACTGGGGTGTTCCTGGACTCAGGGTAATAGACCATGAGAAACGTGATCACGGACGGGAGCTCCCTCTTGGATCACGACCTCATCACCCCTCTGCAAAACAGGGATCCTGCGTTCTTCCCAAATGACCTCTGGCTGACACCTCTCTTGTCCCTCAACCCCAATGTCTGGGTCCCCCTGGAGGAGCTGGAAACACCTGGGTGGGGGAGGGAAGTGGCCGGGGGCCTGGCTTGGCCTGTAATGTCTCTCAGCTGTGACCCACATCTGGGGCTTCTGGAAATCTGACTTGAACACTCCCACTGCCAAACTGCGCCTACACGATCCATCGCCAGGTGAAGGCGCAGAGATGCACACGGGGAGAAAGGAGGGCCACCACCCGCGCACGCACACACACTCCACTAATGCAAGAGTCCCCAGGGCCACCTAAGGGAAGGCTGGGTGTCCGGGGTTGAGTGAGCGGGGTGGCTGGCAACGCGGTTTCCCTTCCGTCCTCCCGGGGAACCCGCGCCTCGGCTTCCTCCGCTCTGATAATGTGAATGAACCCCGGGAGAGGAGAGCGCGCGTGCGGGCGCGGAGAGCGGAGAGGAGCGGGGGAAGAGAAAATCCGGGCCGGGGGAGAGGCGCGGAGCGGGGAGCGCGGAGCCGGGCGAGGGCCGAGGCGCGAGGGGCGGCGCCGCGAGGCGCGGGGCGCGGGCCCGGAGCGCGGCGGCGGCGGCGGCGGCGGGCGGAGGCGCGGAGGGCGCGGGGCGGAGGCGCGGGCCGAGCCGGGAGGGCGGGCCGAGAGGGAGGAGCCCCCGGCCTCCGCCGCCAGCCCGCCCGGCGGCCCGCGCAGCCCTCACTCGCCGCCGCGCCTCGGAGTTTGAGCCCCGGCGGGGCCCGAGCGCAGGCACGCCCGGGGCGCGGGGTCGGAGCGCGCAGCGCGGCGCCGCCCCCCGGCCCTCGGCCCCCCCAGCCCGGGCGCCCCCGGAGCGGCGCGCGGAGGGAGGAGGGCGGGCGGGCGCGGCGGGCCGGGCCGGCGGGCGGCGGACTATGAGGCGCCCACCATGGTGCGATGCGACCGCGGGCTGCAGATGCTGCTGACCACGGCCGGAGCCTTCGCCGCCTTCTCGCTCATGGCCATCGCCATCGGCACCGACTACTGGCTCTACTCCAGCGCGCACATCTGCAACGGCACCAACCTGACCATGGACGACGGGCCCGCGCCCCGCCGCGCCCGCGGCGACCTCACCCACTCGGGGCTGTGGCGGGTGTGCTGCATCGAAGGTACGGCCGGCCCCGGCACCCACCCACCCCCTCCCCAACGCACACACACAGACACGCACGCACGCCCTGCCCGGGGGTGCCGGCCGAGAAGGGGGTGGGCGCGGCACTGGCTCCGCGCGACACACAAAGGAGCCGGAGCGAGCGGGCGGGTCCCCTCGCGGCCAGCTGTGCACCAGCTCGGGGTCCCTTCAACCGATCCCACAAACTCTCCACGCACACGCACACCCCCTCGCACACAGACACAATGAAACACACCGAAACTCACACGCGCGCGCGTGCGGCCCGAGACCGGAGCGATCCCGAGGGGCCGCGCCGGAGCCCCCGGGGGAGGTGGAGGATGGCGTGGGGGCGGGAGGAGGCTGGGGTTGGGGGGAGCCGACCGGAGAGGAGGGGAGGGAGGAGGGGGAGGGGTTGCTTGGCAACCGGTGTCTGTGCGATTGCTATGGGAACTGGCCATCCTGGGGCGGGGCCGGCCGGGGGCGGGGAGCGCCGGGGCCGCTCCACGCGAGCTCCAGGCCCGGGCCGCGGGGTGGGGGTGGAGGACTGGGCTCCGAGGGGCTCCAGGCGAACCGGGTTGTCGGATCCTGACGCCGCCGAGACCCTGCTCCTCCGCCGACTCTTCGGGGCCCCGGCCCGCTCCTCCCTGCTCGGTGGGGAGGGAAGGGGTGCGTCACCGAGGCCCCCCACCGCCCGACTAGGGGAGCAAGCCCTCGGTCTTGGTCCCTCGGCATGGAGGCTGCGGGAGACCTCGGCCGACGCTGGAGTGCGCGGGGGCTATCCGCGGACCCCGAACTGCCTGGGAGGGGCGTGGCCGCCCCGTCGGGGCAAGAGGGGCGGGGCGCTGCGCCCCCGAGATGCGCGGGGAGGCCGAGTCGTAGGTGTTGTGAGGTTGGAATGCCTCTGGGGGCCGGGATTGGGTGTCCCGGGACTGTGGGGACCGCTCCCTCCGCGGGAGGGGTCCGGATGCCTCCAATGGCAAAATGCGCCCGACTTCCGCGCCTCCCACCCGCCCTGCTGCGGGACTAGAACTAACAGGTGGCGGTGGAGGGGCGGTCTGGTCCCAGCCACGTTGTGGACGGGTCTGCCGCTCGGGCTTGGCTTTCAGGTCGGAGAAGGGATAGGGGAAGTTGGCGGAGCGTTCCTTTCAGATATCCTTGGACAGAGTTTGCTCTTTTTCTGTCACCTTTTCCCGTGCGTTAACTCCGCCCCACTGTTATTCGAGGAGTTCTCCCACACACGTAGCCTTCCTCACTGCAGCTACAGCCCCTGCAAATAGTTCAGCGGGGTCGGATCTTGGTGGAGGTTGGTAGGGAGCTCTTCAAGGGACGGATGGCCCTTTTCCCGGCCGCGTTTGGAGGCATCTAAAAAGAGGCTTTGTAAAGCTGGGTCGGCTGGGCGAGGGTGAACTTGCTCCCTTTCCTTCCTCCTAAGCTGCACGCACCGGAATCCTGCCCACCTCCGCCCCCCACATCCTCTCCCAAACGAGGCTGCCTTGCTCTTTGCAATTTGGAGTTCAATGCCAGGGCTAAGTGGAGTCTTGGAGGAGCGGGCATGTGCAATCAATAGTTTGCCAAACAGCCACACAAAGGATCGGTGGGCCCACGATCACACCTTCCTCTTTTCTTTTGAAAAACATCATTTGAGGTGCGCAGTTGTTCAGATCACGAACACCTACTCTTCTCATCTGGAGAATGTACTCACGTCACTACCTGCCACCACACCTGAATTAGACACAGAACAGGGGCCGCAGAGCCCCCACGTTCTACCTCACAGGCTCTGCGCGGCACAGTGACTGTCCCCACCCAGATGCACACGTGGACCCCTTCCAGTCTCCCGGCTGAGCCTGGAACTAACTCATCAGCGGCCAGCCCGGCCTCTGCAGAGTGGCTGGAATGCCTCCTGTATTAATTCCTCATCCTAATTAGGATTGATGCTGCACTTAGCATCTTGCCAGCTGCCTCCAGCGTTTGCACTCCGTGTTCATCAAGAGAGCCCCAAGCTGATCTGGGCAGCTGGCTCCGCTGGCGGAGGGAGGGTGGGGAATTGCCATCTGGGGGACTTCGCCGTAAGAACTGAGCTGGCTCTGTCATCCCGCCCCCACCCCTGCCCCAAGCTCAGGGACTCTGAGGGCCAAACCAGGCCACATCCGAAGGCTAGAACACCCTGGGACCAATCCAGGGCTGGGAGAACCGGTTCAGGATTCCTTGTGGTGGCTGCCATTATCGTGACAGGCCCTCGACCTGGGTGGAAACTGTCAGCTTAGCTCCTAAAAGCACAGTCACCTGACATCTACAACGATCCCACCTGTCAGCCTGCTGGGGTCCGGGCGGCCCAGTGATCCCGAGCCACTCCCTGGGGACCTGGTCACCACAGGTGTTGGTTTTGTGCATCAAATGCACGATTTCCACCTGTGCTCTAGCAAAGTACCCCCAAGCTTTCCCAGGGGGGGAAAATGAAAAGATCAAACCTCTGAGCTGAAAACTGGAAATACTGCAGCAGGCAGCTAACAAAGCACTGGTTGTGACCGCGGGACTCCGAAGGGCTTGCTGGCAACGCACAAACAGCGGATTGAGTTTCCTGGTCGTTTCCCACAAATGATGTTGTGAGGGCCCGGAGAGCCAGGCCCTCTGTGCGTTTAAGGCATCCGTGCAGTCTGACGGCCTCCGCAGGGCTGACATTGCCCCAGCCTCTCTCCGCTCCCCCAGAGCCGGGTCTCACCCCTCCGACCCTCACTCGGAGAAGTCAAAACACCAAAAAGAGCTGAGCGTGTGCATGGTACCACACCGCGAGGTCACGGCAGCCCAGAGAGGGTGCTGTCTTCACCCCCATCTGCAGCCGAGTGTACAGAGGCTCAGAGAGGGCAAGGCACTTACCCAGAGGTACCCAGGTAGGAGGCTGCTGGGCTAGATTTGAGCCTTTGTCTCACTACAAAGCTCTTCCCACCATGTCATCCTGCCCTTTCCCAAACAGCTTCTGGGTTGCCATTAAAAATAGAACCAAGTACTTGACTGCCCAGTGGAGCCCAGCTCTGAGGTTGGGCCGACAGCAGCATGAGGCATTCAGTAGAGAAAATGTACAAGTGATGGCCAAATTGTATAACATACTCTCCCTTCCCTCCTCTCCCCTTCCTTCATCTCCTCTCCTCTCCCCTCCCCTCTCCTCTCCTCCCCTCTCCCCTTCTCCTCTCCCCTCCCCTCCCTTTGTCTTCTCTTCTCTCTCGTCTATTTCTATCTCTGTCTCTGTCTCTCTTTCTCTTCTCCCACCACGTTCTGGACTAGCCCATCCCTGTCACAATCAGCTTCCTGCTCCCACCCCTCCCAAGAGCCTACCTCATTCATTCTCCGAGTCTTTGGTGACCCTCAGCCCCAGGCTGGGGGACGCAGGAAAGGAGTCATAAATCTTTATGGACTTTCTGTCAGAGGTATCCCCAAGCAGCGTTGGCCGAAACTCTCATGCATGTTGCAATCAGGCAAGGTATAGGGTGGAAGCAAGTGTTCTGGAGAAGATCTCGTGGCCACCCGGGAGGGGAGGGGACTGTCGGCCCACAGAGCAGCAACTTACGTTAGCGTGCCCAAGCCCCCATGCCCCCTGTTAGCTCCAGAGTGTTCGCTGGGACCGCTGGAGGCCCGGGTCCATGAGGGACCCAGACACTGCCCTGCCATCAGGAGAGCTCTGGGCCCAGAATAACTGTCCCAGCCTCAGCCCTGCCCCGCCCCTCCCAAGCTCCCCAGAGATGAAGCCGCGCCGCAGCACCCCCACAGCTCTGTCAGAGCCTGAAGGTGGCAGCCCTGACACCAGGGCTGACCCCCGTGCCTGCTCTGTGCCAGCTCTGTCCTGGGCACTGGCCAGGGGCGGGGGGCGGGGGGGTGGGGCGAGGCGCAGAGAGATTCTGGACCCTGAGGGCAGAGGGTCCTATGTCCCAATCATGTCCACCTCCCTCACCTGGGCGTCATCTCTCACACCAGTATACTCAGACTGAATTCACACCACGGCACACAGAGAAAAGGAAACCCTTAGTACTGCACCCGGGGCCAGGGGAGAGAGAGGACAGCCACAGGTGACTATTGAGGGGCTCTCGCTGACCGATGCCCCGCCCAGGCCCCGCCCAGTTGCCCAGAGGCCTGGGGGCGGGGCTTCCTCCTCCCGGACCCTTGGTACCCTTTCAAGGCAGGTGCTGGCCTTAAACTGCTCCCAACACAGGACGCCTCAGAGAAATTTTGATTCAAATAACGCCCTTTCCACACCCACTGCACCCCAGGCACCAGGCTGGGAACTTCTCCTGTCTGCTTGCTTTCATTTTCTCTCACAATAACTCCCAGGCAGCCTGTCCAGTGAGGCGGGCAGAATGGAGCTGCCAGAGCAGGCTAGTCACCTCTCCCCAGGGCTGTCCTTTGCCCTCCGGTGTTGATACTAACAGCCATCACCGAGTGCAGACCTTTGTGCAGGACTACATTAGTTCCTGTAATTGTCAACAGCGCTTCAAGGTAAATATTAATTATCTGCCTTTCATAGATGAGGGAGAGGAGGCTTAAGATGATCACAGCGCTTGAGTATCACAGAACGTCTTCCATCTGGATCACATCGAGGCTGGATGGATATGCCCAGCTTTGCAGCAGCCAGAGGGTGTCCTTCGTTTGAACCAGGCGGATTTGGGAAGGGGCAAGTCCGGGGGCTGTCTTAGCCAGCTCAGGCTGCCGTAGCAAACTATGATTAACCCAGTGGCTTAAGCTACATTTATTTCTTACAGTTCTGGAGGCTAGAAGCCCAAGGTCAAGGGGCCAGCCAGCGTGGCTCAGAGTGAGAGCCGGCTTTCTGGATTGCAGACGGTCCCCTAGTCCCTCTGCCCCCAGGCCGGAGTGCAGGCTCTCTGGTCTCTCCAATTAGGGCGCTAATCCCAACCTGAGGAGTCCATCCTCAAGATCTACCTAAACCTACTCATTTCCCCCTAACCCATCTAAACCTAGTCACTCCCCCCACCCCATCTAAACCTAGTCACTCCCCCCACCCCCACCTAAACCTCCAAAGCCCCACCTCCAAATACCACAGTGGTGGGGGTGGGGTTAGAGTCTCAACATATGGATTTGGGGGGAACATCAGCATCCCTGTCCCCCTCCCCAGCTAGTGCTCACTCTCTGGTCAAACTGGAGCTTTGTAAGAGAGCCTGGTGGGCCTCTGTCCCCTCACCTGAAGGTAGGGCCTGGCTGATCCCGAACATTCGTCTCATTTCTCACTTTCTGCTACAGAAGCCCCAGAAAGCCCCCTGCCCCAGCCTCCAGGTTGAAGAACTTTGAGATTCCTTAGTTCGGTGGCTCTCCGCCGGTTTTCTACTAAGACACACGTGTAAGGGCTACAAGTTACCTATCTGCCGGACATGCCTCCCTTCATTCATTCATTCATCCACTAATTCATTTGTTCCACACATGCTCACTGAGCACCTGCTCCGTGTCAGACGCGTGAGGCTCTCGGTCACAGCCGTGGATGGGACAGACTCGGTCCCTGCTCTGGGGAAGCTGACACTTCCAGGCACTGGTGAGGTTAGGACGGAAACAGAGTGAGGGTGTGCTGGGAGGGGCCAGGGAGGGCTGCGGTCAGTCGAGGGGACAGAAAGAGCTGTTGGAGGACTGGAGAAAGACCTTCCTGGAAGAGAAGGCAAGCTGAGGCTCTGAGGCAGGAAACGCTGGGCAGGGCTCCGTCACCGTGGGGGGACTCGAGAGAGGTTTCCAGGTCAGGACTAGGATCACTGCTCTGGGAGTTTCAGGCAGGAAAGTAAAGTGATCCGATTTATGATTTAGAAGACCCTGTGGGGGCACCTGGGGGGCTCAGTCATTTGGGCATCTGACTTTGGCTCAGGTCATGATCTCACGGTTTGTGAGTTCGAGCCCCACGTCGGACTCTGTGCTGACAGCTCAGAGCCTGGAGCCTGCTTCAGATTCTGTGTCTCCCTCTCTCTCTGCCCCTACCCTGCTCGCATGCTCTGTTGTCTCTCTCTCTCTCAAAAATAAATAAACATTAAAAAATTTTAAAAATTTAAAAAGGAAGATCTTCTGGCTGCACGTGGAGAGTGAAGATTCTGGAAAGCAGGGGAGGCCACCAGGAGACCAGCGTGGTCATTGTTTTGGGGAACCAGACTGGCAGCCTGGGGCCAAGTGGCGGCAGCAGAGATGGGGAGAAGTGGAGAGGAGGAGGAGAGGAGTGAGGAATCCAGGACGACTGCCTGGATGTGGGGCTATGACGGCTGTGAGACAGCACTGCTCCTTCCCGGGGGAGGAAGCAGGATCGGGGAAAGGACCCCAAGCACGTGCCCCTAGGGGTTCCACATTTGGGGTACCACCCACATGCCCGTCTCCAGAAGTCATGTGGGAAAGTACCGAGCAGGGCGCCTCAGGAGGGGCCACCATGTGTCATCACAGCCCCTAGGCTTTTGGTAATCATCGGCCGCCCCTCACGACCGGGCTTTCTCAACCTCAGCACCCCGACATTTGAGGCTGGATCAGTCTCTGTTGTGGGGCCGTCCTGCCTGTTGGGGGGTGTTTCGCAGCTTCTCTGGCTTTTACCTACTAGAAGCATCACGTCCTTCACCACCAATCTGTAAGAACCAAAAATACTTCCAGACGTTGCCAAATGTCCCCTGGGCATGTGTGGGGAGGGGTTTGGGGGGAACAAAATCAACCCCCTGTAGAGAACCACTGCTCTATGGGAAGCATCGGCTAGGAGGCGGGGGAGGGGCAGACCCATTTCTCTTTCCTTCGAGAAAACAAATGTGGACGGAGCCTACCCTACTGGTAGGGTGACCTGGCATCTGCTGTAGTGACCGGTGCCATGAGTGATGCTCACTTCCGTTCGCTTCCTAAGATTAGTGAATTGCAGGTGACCCCCTCACCTTGTCTGTGACACCCCAGTCTGTGTCCACACCGGGGATGAGAACTGCTTGTATGTCCTGATCCTCACGCTCTGCAAGCAAAGAAGCAGAGGAAACTCAAGGCCGGAGAGGCAAAGTGACTCCCCCAAGGTCACACGGCTCTTTTGTATGTGACGGCCCCGGCAGCAAGAGAGGGTGTGGGGGCTGCCTGATTAGGGCTCCCTCAGGCCGGCACCGGGGCGAAGGCTGGGCCCCAGGCTGGCAGCATAGCATGAGGTAAGCAGCCGGAAACACAGCAAGATGACAGAAACTCACTCCCTCCAGGTCTTTCTCTGCCACCGCTCATCAGCTCCATCACAGCTGACCCACAAACACACACTCCAACAGAGACGCGTGTGCACGGGCCAGACCGCCGGGAACAGCTTCAACAAGAGGACACACTGGCTCTTGACCCCGGGGCCACGCCCAAGCCCCCCCCCCCCCATTCTTGCTCATCACCCTCAGGGCGCTGCGGGAGGACATCCTCTGCTGAGCAAGTCAGGACATGGTGCCAGAGGAGGGACGTTCTTTTCCTCACGTATCAATTTCTCCGTATGAAAAACTTTCCAAAGCTGTGAAAATGACATCACAGGATTCTACTCCAGCCAGTTTCTTCTTCCAACCAAAAAAGAGAGAAAGGAAGAAAGGGACAAGATTAAAGAAAAAAAAAAGCGAAGCACTCGGACAGAAGCAGAAGTAAGAGCAGGAAAATAAGGTGACGGTTGAGTCCGACTGGGAACACAAGGTACACGCTCTGATGGCCGTGCTGCTGGCGATGGGCCGCATGCTTGTCCCCGAGCTCCCGGCCTGGGACAGAGAGGACAGCGTCACCGAATGTAAGGTGCCCAGTGTGCACACAATGAAGGGAATCACTGCTGCGGGGCAGCCAGATGGTCTCCATCCAGAGGCCTTGGAGAACTGTATTCTGAGTCTCCTTCCATCGCATTATGATAGACTCTGTTGAAAAGGCAGCGTGGGGTAGAGGCAGGAGGCCAGGTTTGGGGGACAGAAGACTTGAGTTCCAAAACCCAGCTTTCCAAGGTAGCTGTGAAGCTTTGGGCAGGTTACTTAACCTCTCTGAGTCTTTTATGTGTCCGGAAAAGAAGATGATGAGGCAGCAGATGTGAAAGTGGCCGGCGCACACCTACAGAGCAGGTGCTCCCCAACCACAATGCTCGTTGGGACAACACTCGGGGGACTCGGGGCCTGCCCCTGGCCTCTGTATTCCGCCAGGTTCCCGAGTGTAGGCCAGGAGCCAGACGAATGTAGCTGCCAGCTTGCAGTAGGCGGGGGCTGCAAGGAGGCCCGAAGGCCATCCTTCCCCCGGTGGTCATGCGGGCAGGGGCTAGACAGCCTTGCCCCTCTGCGTTTCAGAACCCTCTGCAGTGTCAGGACAGGGCTGGGGCCCAGATGCCCCTCTGAGGGAAGCTCCAGGGATTTTGCAAGGTAGACAGCGCCTCCCCTGCGTGAGCCGGGCTGCAAAATGGCAGACTGGGACTCCATGCTTGGCCCTGCCTGGCCTTGGCATCCGCCTCCTCCTGCCCTCCCTCTTCCCTGCGGCCGGGACGGGTCCTGGGAGCAGCCCTGTTGGGGTCCTGGGTCAAAAGAGTCCTCTGATTGCTTTTGCTCCCCCAAACATCAGGGGAGCTCTGTCACCCCACTGCCATCCCCCACCTCCGACTTCTATCCAGCAAACACCCGCCCCCCCCCCCCGCATGAAACCAGCCCCAGCTCCCTCCTGGGACTCTGTGTCCCCAGCCACAGAGCTTGTGCAAACTGGGGAGGAGCAGAGAGAGAGAAAGAGAGAGACACAGAGGATCCAAAGCAGTCTCTGCACTGTCAGCACAGAGCCTGACACAGGGCACGAACCCAGGAACTGCGAGATCATGACCTGAGGCGAAGTCGGACGCCCCAGGCTTCGGATTTTAAGTGAAGCCGCTCTCACCCTTCCCCCAACTGTCCCTGCTGTCCCCGACCTCAGAGCATTGCAGACCCAAAGCAAGACGCAATGTTGCGTGTCGCAACCGCCACCCTCCTATGCCCCTTACCACGCTGAGCCTACAGACAAGACATACGGGGAGTGCTCTCTAGCTGTCCCTCCTCCTCCCAGCCCACTGCCCTGTCTCTGCTAGCATGAGATGGCCCTGGGGAATCTGCCGCAAGCCCAGCTCTGGAGCCTGGGAGAAAACCGATGAACTAAAGCGGGTTGGCCTCCCTGGTTCACCCACCGTCACTCTCTCTGTCACCTCCTGGCTCCCTGGGGAGAGAGGCCGGGCTGGACGCTCATCCCAACCCACCCTTCCGGCCCTCACTGGTCCACCCGGAAACGGCAGCGTTGGTCGGCCAGCCCTGAAATCACAGGCACTGGGTTTGAGTCCAGACTCTGCCGCTCGCCAAACCTCTAACCTCTCTAAACGCCAGTTCCTTCACGAGGAGGCAGGGGCGTGGGCAGATTAGCCCCTGGGGTTGTTGCGAAGGGTTCTGTGCAGAAGATTATGTGCAAAATAACCTCCAAGGTGCCTGGCATCTCGTAGATATTCAAGGCGGAATTGCCTTCTCCCTATTTCCATGCGTCCTGAAACTTGGAGGTGTTCCCAGAAGAAAAAAGCTTGCAGCCGATTTGAGCAAGGCCCCGGGTCCCCTCGGTGGCCCCCAGGGTCTGGGACTGGAGGACGCCGAGCCTCCCTGGGGTAGTTCGGGCCAGTGGATTGCACGGTGCGGTGCCGCCACCTCGCAGAGGCGCTCCGAGTGGCTTCTGTGACCTGAGGGATCTCAATTAGGAGTTGGAATAGGGTCTAGCGTCAAGACGGTGCCCGAGGCGGGGATGGCAGCCACCCAGGCCGAGCGTCCCCGCTTCCCGCCTCCTGGCAGGCAGTGGGGCCGCAGCTGTGAACACCAGGGTGGCGGGATCCGGGCTGCGGTGGAGGACAGGGGGCTGGGCTGTGGGAACACTGGAATGAGACTCAGGGGACCTGTGGCCTGATCCCAACTCTGTCACTGACCTTCTGCTTGTCCCTCAAGCTCCTAGAACCTCAGATTGCTTGTCTGGCAAATTGGCAAATGACACCTGTCCTTCCTTCCATCTTTTCTTCCTCCTCTTCCCCCTCTTTCTCCTCCTTCCCTCTTTCCTGCATCATCCTTCTGTCTGTGCCCCTCCCTCCCAGGGTCATGTGAAGAAGAGGCTTGGGAAGGTGCCGTTAAGGCACAGTGGCCTCTCCCACGGAGGCACAGCAGAGGGGACAGGACCTCAGGCAGCCTTTCGTGGAAACATTATTAGCTCGGCCTCTTTTCACCCTGACACCTTGGCAAGGAACCACACGCAGGCAGCGGCCTCACGTGTCACATGGGCTGCTGCCGGCCAGCGTTGTCTCTCCACGACTCTTCTCTCACCCCCTTGGGGCTTAACGTGGCCTCCAGCACACGCTGGGGGCCCGCCCTGTGCCCAGCACGGCGCTGGCCACCATGGACACAAGATAAAAACCCATTTCCTGCAATAGCTTCCCCTCCAGCGCACACCCACTGCACACCCGCTGCTTCCTACGTCTCCCCACCTGGCTCCCAGGCTCTGTCATCTCGTGCCTGGACGCCCCAAGCAGGTCCTGAGCGGTGTCCCTGCTCTCTCCCCTGCCACCGCCCCACGCCAGACCTTCACACACAGCCCAGCGGCCAGAAAGATCCTGTAAAAATATAATCAGACGACCTCGTTCCCCAGCTTGACACCTTTCAGCGGGACCACAACCCACTTGTGGTCAAGTCATGCTCATTCCCTGATGTATGAAACCCTGCAGATATGGCCCCACATGCCGCTCTGACATCTCCCATCAGGAGATTCACTGTCCAGAAGAAAAGGGTGATGGAAGGCGATATCTGGACCAATCCACATGATGGTTAATAGGACAGAGGCAGGCGAGGGGTGGTGCACAAGACATGCGTTTGAATCTTGCTCTACCCTGCATTCCCTGCAACCTTGGGCAAAGCTTCTATCTCCTAGCTCCTAGCTTCTCGGAGCCTCAGTTTTCTCATCTGTAAAATGGGAATCAATGATAGACACATTCTCCCCCAGGCAGTGGAGCCATTCCCACCCAAAGTGGAGTAGTCTTAGGGGGACTGGAGACAAGGGAGCTGGACACAGATGGGCTGAGTGCACAGGGTGGGGGGCCACGCCACTCTGCAGGGATGAGGCGGGGTGGGCCCGGAGACACAGATGTGGAAATCATCTGCTGGATGGATGAAAACAAACCCCCCTTGTGATGAGATGTCAGGCTGTGAATGTTGACCCTCGGTGCCTTCGTTTCCCCCAAGGGACCAACGGCGCTGTGGCGTTTGTGTTTTCTGAACCAAAACTCGATAAAAATCAGGCAACAGGTTTTCTGTTCTTGATATAAGAGGCAGCACGGGAGGTGTTATGGAGATCCTGAAAATTTGGCATTCCTAGCTTGTCTGATGAGTTGGCGGGGCAGGGGGGAGCTCCAGACAGTTTAAAATCAAGACTGCCCTAGAAAAGTCCAGAGCCCAGTAACAGGTCCTGTGCAAAAGGTGTAAAATGACTGTTGTCACCAGGGTTGTATTCGAGGGCCGCGGACTTGGGTGCTTGGAGCTTGTCTGTGTGTGTTCAATGCTCTGCCGTCGCCGTCCTTAAATCCTTGATCGCTTTTGAACATGAGGATCTGCAGTTTTCCTTTCGCGCTGGACCCCATACATGACCTAGCGTCTCCTGAGCGCGCTTCTTCCCTTCGAAGAGGTTTTGATGAGGAAAACAGGACGGGGAAGCTGGCGCTCGAGGGTCCTGGGGTTGCACTGGAAGGGCGACTGGGGTGGGGAGCGGAGGTGGGTGCTGGAATCAGACCTCACCTCTTTCTTTTTTCCCAAGGGCCGCCAGCAATGCCGCTCAAGTCAGGGGCTACAGTATTCCTTACAACTCTGTCACCGTTAAGCATTTATGGGGTGTGCGCTGAGTGCCTGGCTTCGTGCTCGAACTCTGGGTGCAGAAAGCCCTTGGGGAATTTTCCCTCTGGCTCCTGGGAACCCCACAGGAGACCAGACGGGCAGCATCGTACTGGGCAAGGTATGGAGAGCATCAGAGCACCGCTGGGCGTCGGGTCCTTCTCCTGGGGGCACTAACGGGACCTGTCTCAAAGGGCCGTCCGGAGGATCCAGAGGAAAATAGAGCAGAGTAGAACACACATATCTGCCTCACAATGGACTTGAAATTCCCAGCAGCTGTTATAAGCGGCCTCTTGGAGAGGAAGTAGGGCATGGCAGGGGGCGGAGGGTTCAGATTCCTGGGTGAGGGGGGTTTGAAGCTGGACTCCACCTCCTGCTCGCTGTGGCGCCGCCAGCCGGTCATTTCATGTTGTCCGTGAGCCTCAGTTGCTCTCTCTGCAAAATGGGGTGTTAGCAATATCTTCCAGGGCAGATTTGCTCACAGGAGCCGCCAGGAATAAAGTGTCCAGTGCCTGGTAGAGATCGTCCTTTACTAACCCAGAGAATGCCCTGCACGTGGGGCAACGGGAAGGCCCCCGTCCCCCACCAGCACCCGTGAGGATGGGTCTCAGAGGAAGGGAGTCTTTGGCGAGCCCCCAGCCCGAACCACAACCAAGGAAAAGAACACGGGTCCCTGAAGATTCCCCGGGGACATCTCAGGACACCCAGGCTCCCTTCCAGGGGCCAGACAGTGCAGCCAAGGCCGTGTCACCAGCTCATCTCTGCCACGCGGTGGGGGGAGGCCGCCCTGCGCTCGCTTCCGGCCCTCGCTCTGAAAAGCTCCGATAACAAGCGCACATTGACGGCCGGGTTCCCCTGGGCGAGCGTGCTGTTCCCGGCTCGCATCTGAGCCCTCGCCCGAGACATTTTCTCGCTTCAGCAATTTGGCATGTCATACAAAGGGGCTCTGATTTTTCCTGATGTCCAACTCCTCTTGCATGAAAAATAGCTTTTGTTGTCTTTCTGCCCACGGATCCCTGCGTGTGAGTCAAGGCCAGATGCCTGGTGGGCGAAGAGTCCCGTTTACTTAACCGCAAGCGGGGTCTCTGTTCCTCCACCTTGGCGGCCCCTTGTGGCCCGTGGCCCTGAGGTTCGGTCCCTCCCGGAGGTGTCTCCTGGCCTCTGGCCTGTCCGCCGCCTTCACACGGGTCACTTCCTCTCCCCACTTGGTGGCCGTGTCCCAAAGGTGCTTGTTCGGGTTGCAGCCACTCCCACTGTCCCCACATCACCACACCCTCCGGGCCAACCTGTGGGTCCCCTTCTCTGAGCATCCCACCAAACCCAAGCATTTTGTTCTTCCGCTTAGCCCCCAGCCTTCTCTTCCTCCTTCCCCCTCCCTTCACCTCCCTCCTTTGCTTTCTGCCTTGTATTTCTATTTCTTCACCTTTCCCTTTGCAGGGTGCCATCTTTAATTTTTTCCCCACAGTTTATTTATTTTTGAGAGAGAGAAAAAGCATGAGCTGAGGAGGTGCAGAGAGAGAGGGAGACACAGAATCCAAAGCAGGCTCCAGACTCTGAGCTCTCAGCACAGAGCCCTATGCAGGACTTGAACCCACAGCCGTGAGATCATGACCTGAGCCAAAGTCAGAGGCTTAACCGACTGAGCCACCCAGGCGGCCCTACAGTGTACCCTATTTAAAGCGCACACCCCCTCTCCTACTTCCTGTTCAAGGCAGACTTTTGAAAGTTCTTGAGGCATTTATTAGATAAAAATGTATTATCTTAAGTCTGTGATTATTGGAAAGTTTATTAAACCTGGGGAGAATTTCATTAAGTAGCAAATTGAGTGAGTCAAAAACCCGTAGATGTGGATGCTGGAAAGGTCATCTGGTACAAAGTAGATGTGACCAGGGCCATGAGTATTCTGTGAGGCCAGAAAAAAATATATTGGAAGGAAATGCACCAACATGTTGAAAGAGTGGTTGTGGGAATTATGGGTGATTCCTTTTGCCTCCTTCTATCTTTTTCAAATTTTCTGTTATGGTGCAGGGGGTGGAGGGGAATATAGAAACCTGGTATTAAATTTAAAAAGCACCAGGGCCAGTCTCCAGCCCTCAGCCAGATGAATGGGTATGTGGGTTCATTCAGCATTGATGGTATTTGTTCTCTTTATTCTTAAACGCATCCAGGAGCACGCTCCCCAGCTTCTCGCCCAGTCACCTTGTCAGGATTTTATTACAGCCCCCCACCCCCGACTTCTAACCAAGCTGACTCCTGGATGAAAGCCTCTGTGAGCCGTCCAGAGCGGAAATGTTGGTTCCTGTAAGTGTATTGACACACTGGCTTTCCATCCCTAGAAATCCATCTCATACCATAAAAGGTACCTGAACTGAGTAAGCGAAAAGAAGATAAAACCCAGATATATGCTCTGACAAACTTTTATCACGTGTGTAAAACTAAATGCTTCATATAAAACGGTGTCACGAAGTGTTCCTTTGGGAGGAGGAACCAGGCTGGCCAAGGGTTTTAAAAATCTGAATCCAGTGACGTTTGAACCAAATTTTCTTTTTTCTTTTCTTTTCTTTTTTCTTTTTCTTTTCTTTTTTCTTTTTCTTTTCTCTTCCCCTCCCCTCTCCTCCTCTCCTCCTTCCCTCTCCTCCTCCCTTCCCCTTCCCTCCTTTCTCTCCCCTCCCCTTCTCTCCGCTTCTTTTCCCTTTTCTGAAAAATCACCCTGTGGCAAGTTTAGGCCTCATTGCACCAAGAAGTCCTCAAATTCGTGTAAATTCTTTAGAAAAAGTCTTTGCGTGGCGAATGCTGGAGGAAAGGCGATTCCCGCCGTGACCTGTACGGCACCACCTTGCTCTTTGGGGCAGTGAGTCAGTTGACCCTTCAAATGCCAGGCGATATGAGCGCCCGGGGGTCCCTGTGGCCAGATGCTCATCAGGGCCGTCCTTAGCCGATGGCGGCGGTCTTAGCTAAGAAGACGGTGCAGGCCGCCATGCAGGGGGAGCCGTGAGGTCCCAAGCCCGGCGGCCCGCGGCTGAGAGGCCCAGGCTTAGACTGGACGGTTCTTCCTGGTCCTCATCGAAGTCGCTGTGCCTCTGATGGTGATGTTTGTTCCTTCTCGTTCAGTCTTTCCTGGAGCGGAAAACAAAGCACTCGTCTTCCGCCCTTCAAAGTCCTTCAGGCTCTTGGAAGTGGTGTTTATGTCCTCCCTCAGCCCTCCCATCTCTGAAGGATTGGGAAGGAAATTTACCTGGGTGATTTTTTTCCCCTCTCGTTTGTTTTTAAACCTGGTTGTTTTCTCTCGACCATTTCTGGCTCTCAGTCAACAAGCGTTCCTGGTCTGCCTGCTGGAGCAGAGCACCCTGGGAGGGGCTGGGGTGCAGAGACCCTTGGGAGACCCTCCCCACTTACCACAGAGGGGTGGCAGTGCCGCCCACGGGCAGGTGGGTGTCCGGGCCAGCACCTCCCTGCCCTGGCAGTGGGAGCCCTTGGGACCCTCCACCCTCACCTGCTTATCCGTCCTACGCTCTCCACCTACTTCCCCGTGTAGGATCTAAATTACGAATTTTTTTTTTTAAATAAGAGTGAATGTCTAGTGAGCACTCACTGGGTACCAGGCACTCAATGTATTATTTTCAGAACTTCCCATATGTTGTCTCGTCGCATCGTCATAATAGCTATGGTTTAATACGACTTTAGTAATTATTTCATGAACTATTGGCTAAGCAGGTATATTACGGGAAAAAGAGAGAGCACGTGCATAGCAGACGCTTGCATGGTGCTTACTGTGTTCCAGGAGCTGTTCCAAGGTCTTTGGAAAAAAATTTTTTTAATGTTTGTTTATTTTAGAGAGAGACAGAGTGTGGGTTGGGGAGGGGCAGAGAGGGAGACACAGAATCCAAAGCAGGCTCTAGGGATCTGAGTCAAGATCAAGAGTCAGAGGCTTAACCGACTGAGCCACCCAGGCAGCCCCAAGGCACTTTCTCTATATTGATTTAGTTACTCCTCACTGTGAGGTCATACTCTCACTGCTTCCGCTGTACTGATGGGGAAACCAAGGGGTGGAGAGCCATGCGTGACGAAAACAGCATTCAGAGTCAGGCAGTCTAGCTCACATCCAGTAGCTGCATCTTCTGGAAGCCTCTGATGTGCGGGCACTTTGTGGAGTTGGTCTCCTGACATGAGCACCGCTTCCCTTGCAGGGGTGGGGGAGAGACTAAGGCAAGCCCACCAATCTGGATATAGGCCAACGTGTGCACCCAGTTCTCTGCCCGCCCAGAAGACTCTCTTCCTGCTCTTTCTACAGCCCCGTGTGAAAAACTGTCTCATGCCTGCCACCTGTCGAGGGAGAGAGCAGCCTCCGTCGTCCCGGGAGGAGGCGTCGGGTGGCTCTATGTCCTGTAAATATCCCAAAGTGTCCATAACGAGCCCAGGAGCCTAGGGGCCAAAGCTCAGGCCGCTGTGCCGCTGGTGGGGAGGAGGGCTGGCTGTCAAGAGAGAGCAGGTCCCGTCCCCCAGCTGCAGCCCGGTGGCGGCCACATGCTGGCTGTGAGCCAGGCTGGCACGGCAGGCTTCTCGGAAGCGGTGGGCACAGCATCGTGACCAGAGCGGTGCACGAGGCAGGGCGTGGAGTCTGACTCATGCCGCCCGGAGAGGAACGATTCTGCTGTCAGACCGAAGGCGGCTCTCAAGATCGGTGCTCTCAGCGAAGAAGGTGAAAAATCATTCTGCTCAAGACAGCTCCTTGAAGGAGACGGGAACCATGCGCTTCAAGCCCCCACAGCCCACATTTCACAAGGATGCCACCCGCCAGCAGACTTTCACACCCAGATTCTGATGGTTGGCATTCACGTGGCAACGGCTGACTCACAAGAAGCAGGGTAGAAAAACAGAGTCTTGATCAGACTGGAGGCTTCCATTCATACCAAGTTCAACTGCAGGCAAAACGAATCCAGGGCGATGATGAAGTCGCCAACGTGTCTCCTCACTGTGGAGAATTGACTGGAAGGGGGCAGGAGGGGGCCCCAGGCATGTGTGTGACCAGGTTCTGTATCTTGATCTGGATGGAAATTACGCGACTGTAGACATATGTCCATCAAGCTGCGCCTAGGATTGGTCTCTGTGTACTATCCTCGGTACGAATTCAGAACAGGGGCACCTCGGTGGCTCAGTTGGTTAAGCATCTGACTTCGGCTCAGGCCATGACCTCATGGTTCATGATCTTGGTGCGGTCAGCACCGAGTCTGCTTTGGATCCTTTGTCCTCCTCTCTCTCTAACCCTCCCCTTGTTCTCTCCCCTTCCCTCCCCTCTTATAAGTAAATAAATAAGCTTAAAAAAAAAAAAAGAAAAACAGACAAATACAGGTTCAGGGTGACGCAGAGCCCTCAGGTGGCCTGTCACCAGCCCTTACCGGCCACCATTGATCCCCACCTGCCGGCCCGTGTGTTCTTCAGTTCTGGTTGGTCCAGAAAATAAATACTCACTGGGAACCACGCACCTAGCCCACGCTGCATTCATTCATTGGTTCTTTCATTCAGCAAGTATGTTTGCACCCAGCCTTTGGGGAGCACTGCCTTGACCTGCCAGACAGAAGGGATGCTCCTATGTCAGCGGGTCGTGGGACTCGGAGGCAATGACCCCTCCCACTTGTGCCGCCCCCTGGCCCAGAGCCTCTCAGGGAACTCTCTCAACCCCCCCAGAGGTGTGGGTCCCATCGGCCTCACACCGCAGAGCAGGGGAGATGGAGCTTGACTTGAACTTGCATTGTGTGCTACTCTGGTCACGGTGCTGCACCCACCTCCTCTAAGAAGAGTCTGTGTCCACCCCGGGGATGAACCTGGTTTTCAGGTCGGAGCCTGTGCTGGCAGTGAGCTGAGTGCCCCCCGCCCTCGGCACAGGCTTCATCTTTATGGAGCGTCTCCCCTGAGCCCAGCACAGCAGGGTACCAGAAGCCTGGCATGTTTTGGGCGAGGAGGGTCTGGCCCCAGGGCCAAGAGTGACTTTGCTTCTCTGAAACCGTTCTCTCTCGACCAGGAAGCTGGGATTCTCTGAGAGATCACTCATTGCCCTGCCTGGAGGCCCAAAACCTCCGGCCCTCATCCCGCCCCGGCACCCCCAGTGCCCGCCCCCCCCTCCCAGTATTTCCGAGTCTCTATTCAAATCCGGCAACCACTCACTGAGAATTTATTTTTTCCTCGCCGCCCCCCAGTACTTCCTGAGAATTTAAAAACCAGACCCCAGACTGAGTCCTGGGCATGCAAAGATTATTCATTCATTTGGCAACGTTCACTGAGTGCCTAGTACTTACCAAGCAGTGTTCTAGATGGTGGGCTACATTTCCTTCACAGCGGTGAGTAAAACAGACAACAGTTCACATAATGATTATGTTGTCTGAGGGGACAAT
>PISW01002483.1:56363-194996 GCA_004023785.1 Mungos mungo
GAGAGCTCGGGGCGGAAACCTGACAGGCCTTCGCCTAGGTTCCAACAGGATCCCCCCCCCCCCCCCCCCCCGCCCCGGCTACCATGTGGACTCGTGTGAGGACTGCACTTGGGTTGCTCCCAAATGGGCCGGGCTCCGCTGGGATCCCTGCCATGGCCAATCAATCCCAGAGGGGCCTGACCTCCATCAGCCTGATGAAGTCAGGGAAGGCTTCTCAGAGGCGGTGCCACTGGCTATGTCTTGCAGATCATGTAGGAGTCTGCAGTCGGGGGGAACTGACCACACAGAGGCACGGTCTTCATTCATTCACACATTCATTTACTCCTCTGTTCATCCTTCAGCTGACATTTTATTGAACATCTGCGTTGAAAAGGGAGTCCTGCCCTGCTCCTAGAGGAAGTTAGTGCCTAGTAGGGAGGGGAGAGACAGAGACACAACCAAATGCATTCGAATTCCTTGTGGACGTGTGGTAATCAAGCATATTCAGGGAGCTGTGGTCACAGAGGACAGGGAGAGGAAGACTCAGAGGCATACGATGTGGTCATAGGAGTCCTTCTAGACGATAGGTCCGTTCTGAAAGATGAACATGAGTTCGTCCAGAGAATGCGAAGAAGAGGGTACTGGGCAGAGCACCAGCCCTGGCACACAGGCATTCTGTAGTTACCGCGTGCCTACCCGGTCCTGAGCTAGCCACTGGGGTTGCAGAGAACACGGAGTGTCTTCCGGAATGCTGAAGAAATTTGGGACCACTGAAACAAAAGTCCCAATAGGAGAGGAGCCCCGGGAGCTGGGATCCGGGGGAGAAGGTCAGGGCCAGAAGCTAGAGTCCTGCATACCGTGGTCAGGAACCCGCACTTGGCCCTCCTGGCAAGAGTTACCCATTAAGGGTTCCACTGGGAGTGGCGTCCAGACTCTGACTTGTGTCTTGAGAGCCCACTGTGGCTCTGCTATGAGGATGGAGTGGATGGAGTATGGCTGGAGGCAGGGAGACCTGATCGGAAAATACCGGAAAAGTCCAGACCAGGGTGATGGTCCCTGAACTGGGATGAGGGGATGGAGCAGAGAGAGGGGATGTGGGATCCACCGTGGGGACAGACTGGGTGTGGGGATGCAGAGGGGAACCCATCCGGCAGGGGGTGGCACGCTGGGTGGATGGACAGGAAACTTGGGAGGACCCACAGACTTTGTGAGTGAGGCCACCAAGAACAGTTCCGGCCAGAGCACGGGCACACGCGGTGAGGAGCGAGGCCTTTACAGGTTGGACCAGACCCTACTAAGGCTCTGGTGTCTTAGCTAAGTTTTTCACCACTTGATGATCCCCATTTTGCAGATGGGGAGACCAAGGCACAGCGAGTTGAAGTAACCTTCACAAGTGGCAGGGCCTGTAGGCGGAAAGGCTGATGCTGGGATTTGCATGTAGGCAGTCAGGCTCTGGACACCACACTCCTGCCCTCCACACCGAGGGGCACCCCCCAGGCCCTGCGTGCAGGTGAGAACAGGGAACACCTTTGGGGCAGTGAGAGAAGCCACACAGGCTGATACCTTTCCTCAGCAAGACCCAAGATCCCATAGGTGTGGCCTCTGCTACATTTTCTGGCAAGTTCGAACGTGGCACCGGCGCACCCCCACCCTAGTCATGTCTCCGTCCTGTGGCAGAAAGAATGTTGCTGCCTGCTTACTGTGTAGAGACCCCACGCTGTCCACACTCTAGAGCAAAGCCCCTGACAGACCCGGAACACGGAGGCCAGCCACGCTAATACGATATGGGTGAGCCCTGAAACATAATACAAAGTCAGAGAAGCCAGGCACCAAAGCCACAGCTGCCATGACCAAGTCCCACACACTGGGAAGCTTGGCCACCAGAAATCATTGTCTCCCAGTTCAGGAGGCCGGGGTCCAAGATCAAGGTGTTGGCCGGATTGGTTCCTTCCGACAACGTGAGGGAGAATCCATTCCGTGCCGCTCCCTGGCATCTGTGATTCTGCTTGGCCTGTAGATCTCGGTCTTCATCTCCGCACAGCCTGCTCCCTGTGTGCACGTGCCTGTGTCAAAATTCCCCCCTTAAAAAGGCATCGGTCCTATCAGATTGGGGCCCACCCTCATGGCCTTCTTAACTACATTTGCAATGGCTCTTTCCAAATAAGGTCACGTTCCGAGATTCTAGGGCGTTAGAACTTCAACATATGAATTTGGGGAAGCGAGGGGAGGGGGGACACAACTCAACTATTACCAGCCTCATTGTATTCTTTCATTTATATGAAATGTCTACCCTACTCATGGAAACAGGAAGCAGATTAATGGCTGCCAGGGGCTTAGGGGAGAGGGGAATGAAAGTGACTGCTTAATGGGTACGGGGTTTCCATTTAGGGTGACGAAAATGTTCTAGAGCTGGGAAACAGTCTTAGAAAGACTAGGTAACTTGCCTGAGCTCAGATAGCTACTGAGGGGTTAAATGAGATTTGCCCCCAAAACTTGTGTTCTTTCCATTACAGCCGAGTTCAAATGGAGGATTCTCCTTGGGCAAGTTAACTAAGTTCTTGGGGATTCATTTTCTTTGTTTGTAAAATGTAATCAATATATCATCCTCATCCTCTACCCCTGTGAGAATTCAGGGAGATAATACATGGAACAGTTTCTGGCACATTCTAAGTGTCTAATAAATGGTCATTGTTCCTACTCTATCAGTCAGGGTCCATCCAGGAAAAACAAAAGCAACCCGATGTCTTTCAGCCTGAGGAAATTTAATAAAGGGAGTTGATTTCCCAGGCGATAGAAGAGCTGAGAAGCTAAAGTTTGGGGCGGGGGGGATCATGAGGCATCCAGACGTGAGCGTCAAGGGGAAACCCCTTCCGCCCCTGCAGTGAGATGAAAACACAGAGAGGTGGTTTTATCAGACACCAGCTCACCCAGCAATGCCTGGATCACGGACAAAACTGGGACCACAAAGGGAAGGACTTTCCAGAACGAGCTGGACCCCCAGAGGAGATACAGTAGCCTCCACCAGTATCATCCGAGTGGGGCATTGGTGGTTCAGTGGTAGAATTCTCGCCTGCCAACATCATCCGAGGAAGAGAGGGAGAAATCCCCTGACTTCTCCCTTCCTCGTACCTTCTCATGTTCCATCAGAGCTTCCTATTGGCCAAAACAACCCAGAAACCCACGGGCAAAGGAGCCTGGGAAGTGTAGATCCCTGGGCTACAGGGGCACGCTCGGCTGCCGCTGTAGGTGGTGAGCAGTGTTTACTGTGGGTCCACGTCTGGCACCTGCCTGCTGCGATTGGACACGCCCCCAGTCTGTGCATGCCGCAGGTCTGCCCCGAGGGACAAAGCCGTGTTGCAGCCCATGGATTGCAGCCCACCCACTCCGGCTGCCCTGGTGGACAAACCACGTCATAGCATCAAGGCTCAGAGTGACTCTGTTGGTCTGCTCATCTGAGCCATTGGACAAATGCACTTCCTCCTCCACTGTCCTCAGTGAGAGAGAGGATGGAGGAGCTGGGAAGAGAGAGAGCCTCAGCGCCAGCGCTTCTGTGAAGTGAGGAAGCAGCTTTTACTGTTTTCCTTAGAAATCCAGCTCCGTTGTTAGGAATGTTGCGGCATCTGCCCATGGAGATCGTGCGTAGCCTGGCCTTCCGCCACAGGCACCTGCCCCCTTGCCTCCTGCCACTTCCATCACTCCTTTGGCTCTCGAATCTTGCCACTCAGACAGCAGGAGAACCGCGCACGGTCATGGTCGCTGCTGCTCTCCAGAGAGCCCCAAGGGATACAGGACATCATTAAGGGGAGGGGGGGCGCCTCCATCAGGCCAGAACGTTGCAGAAATTCATTGGCAGAGGCTTCCCATTTCTGGCTCCGTCATATGCAAGGCATTGAAGAGGCTGGAGAATTGGATAAGAAGAGAGGAGGTCAAGGCCCTTTTACTCCCAGGGTCTTCAGCATTGGGGTGTATGTGAGTCATCCCTGGGTCCTTGGAAGAAGACAAGGCACCCAGGGACAAAGCCCCGTGAAGCTGGAGGGAGAGCCCGAAGTGACACAGCTACAGGCCAAGGCACGCTAGGGTTGCAGGCAGGTCTCTGGAAGCGACGAGAAAGACATGAAGAAGATTCTTCCCTCGTTCTTTTCGAGAAAGCAGAGCCCTGTTGATACTTTGAGTTTGGACCTCTGGCCTCCAGGACTATGAGAGAATCAGTCTCTCTGGTTTTAAGTCATCCCATTCGCTGTGTTTTGTTGCAGAGGGCCTGGGAAACAAATACAAGGAAATTAATTCAGCCTCGCCCGTGACCACCGAATCAGCCAGCCCCCTGAAATGCTTCTCCCGTCACGCTCCAAGAGCGGGTAACCTGAAATAAAAGAAATGTGACTGCGTCAGCTCACCCTGTAGGCTAAAAAAGAATGTGCATCATCTCATCGAACCCTCCCACCCCACCAACCCTGTGACGTTGGCACCGTTACTGTCCTCATTTACAACTGGGGAAACTGATGCTCAGAGAGCTGAAATAATTTTCCAAGGCAACATGAATATTTTTATTTCTTTCTGGGTCAATGGCTATTTTCAAGACCAGACTGAGCTACTGAAGGCTCCATGGGATTGTTCAAATGAGAAGTGCATTAGTGTTCTAGGCTTCTCCTAACAAATTAGCTACACACTTAGGGGCTTAGAACAACACGAATTTACGATCTCACAGCTTCCATGGATCGGGAGTGCGGGCTTGGCTTTATCCTCTGCCCGGGTCTCCGTAGGTTGCAATCAAGGAGTCAGCTAGGCTTTCCGGAGCTTGGGGTTCTCTTCCAGGCTCACTGGTTGTTGGTGGAATTGGTTTCCATGAACCACAAAGCCCTGGTCTTTTGCTAGCCACCAGCCAGGGGCCTCTCCGCCCATCGTCACTTGCCACACGGTCCCACTGGCAGTTCACGACAGGGCGCTGTGCTTTCTTCCCAGCCAGCAGGATCGTCTCTCTGACTTCTCCCCCTCCAGCCTGCTAGAGTGGGGTCTTATGTAATGGAAGCTCATCATCAAGTTCACAGGTTCCTCCTACACTCAAGGGGAGCACACCAGGGGGCGGAGATTTCAGGACCCATGTCAGGATTTTGCCTACCAACTTCGCCTGAACTTGACTTGGGAGTCCTGGCTGTGTCCCTGACTTGGGGTGTGAGCTTGGAGAGTTTTCTTCCACACCCTTGAATTCTGAGTCTCCTTATCTATCGAGGATGGACAATAATACCAGACTCAGATGGGCTCTTCTGAGGATTAGATCAGTTAAACCGTCAAGCATGGCAGTTGCTAGGAGCCCGGTAAGGGAGCCCCCCCTCCCTTCCCTTTGCAAAGCGTCGCTCAGTCAGAGCGGAAAACGTGGCATGGGCGGTGGGGGCGCCTGGGCCTGGAGCCAGCAGGTGTGGCTGAGCTCCAGCCTCACTATTTCTGCTACACCCGCCCTCCCCCCCCCCTTCTCCTGAATGGTAAGACTCCCTGCAGCTTTGCCTGGTGGAAGGTGGAGACTAAATAAGATCCCCAAACCAAAAAAACCAAAAAAACATTTGGGAAGGTCCTCCTCAGCATACAGTGTGAAGGTCAGTCCCTCTGCCCAGAGGCCATAGCTCATAGGAAGGGCACCATCCCCCTGCTGTGCTGAGCGGAGCAGCTGGGGGACCCTCCTAAGAACCTCATACAGGCCAGCGTGTCCTGGCTCAGACCGGGAACGCACCTCCCTACACAGCCTCCAAGTAGCAGCCCTGGATGTGATCTGCCAACTCGAAGCCCATGCTGATGATTCTTGGGTTGGTGAATAATCAGGAAAGCATCTTGCCTGCTGGGACCAGGGCTGGCCCTGGCATTGCAACGTGCACACATCAGATGTCTGGAGGCACGGAGCTGTAGGCGGAGCTTTCTCTGCCCCTTCAGAGGAGAATTCTGGGTTGAAATCCCACTGTCTGCCCAACATTTTCAGCCTCCCCTCTCACCACGCCAGCTGGGATACCAAGGGACCTTCGCCAGAGGGAGGCACTGCCCACCCAACTCCATCCATCCTTCAGGAGCGACCTTGGACGTGGTCTTCCACATGAAACCTTAACCTCATCCAGCCATCCACTCACTCATTCATTCATGCGATCATTCATTCATTCGCGCAGCCTCGCACCAGTTCTCCCAGGCACAGGGGATTAGGTCAAATAAAGTCCTCCCAACTTCGCAAAAGAGACCCAGCCCTGCCCGCCACCATGCCCACCTTTCCAGGACAGAGGGGATTGTATTAGAACACAGCTTGAAGGGTGCTTGGGTGGCTCAGTCAGTTAAGCATCCAACTTCAGCTCAGATCATGATCTCATGGTTTGTGAGTTCGAGCCCCATATGAGACTCTGCTGACAGCTCAGAGCCTGGAGCCTCCCTCCGATTCTGTGCCTCCTTCTCTCTCTGCCCCTCCCCTGCTCACACTCTGCCTCTCTCTCTCTCTTTCTCTCTCAAAAACAAACATTTGAAAGAACACAGGTCGAGGCAGCCTGCCCTCCACAGGGGCAGGGGAGGGGAAGGGGGTCAGGTGCCTTCCACAGGGGGAGGGGGGGTCAGGTAGTCACCATTGTGGGAGCCCCTCTGAGGCATTCCAAGGCTCCCCGAGCTGTAAAGACCACCAATTTGGCAGGAGGCTTCTTGAAAGGTAACAAAGCAGGAGGGGACTATGGTGTTTGCATTTCTTTCTCTGGACAAGACCAGCCCTGGGGTCCGGGACCGCCCCCCCGGCCTGGGTCAGCCCCACGGCAGACCTAGTGTGACCTGCGAGCAGCTTCAGGTCCCCCCCTTGCACGGCTGCTTCCTTCGCCTCATTTCGTGTGTTCTTTTTCTTTAGGAGGCCTGTCTGGTTGCAAAAACTTCAGGGCCCGACAAAATCTGCATCTGTTCCTGATAGGGCTATAGGCATAAACATCTCCCACGCAGGACTTCTCAGGGAGAAGGGATCCCTGTCTGTGGGGACACTGAGAGGCCCTTTATGCAGGAAGGCACCGGCCCCCGAATGTCACGCACACCTCTGGGGGTGGCCCACCTGCTCCAGTAGGTCTCCCTGAATCAAGCTGTGTGGGGACAGGTGCAGCGAGCTTCGGGCACTGACACAGCCGGTCTCTAGGGACAGAACTGGGGATCCCTCCTGGCCAAAGCCAGCCTGCTAGTCCTATAGCCTCCCTCTCCCGGGGGGCCAGGTAGGGGATCCCTCCCGCCCCCACCTCCATATCTTTTCTTTCCTTATTTTAGCCTCAGTCTCCAGACAGCTGGAAAACACTCCTCAGGCTGACCTTTCAGCCCCCAGCCAGCCGTCCTGATCCGTGTCAAGCAAACAGAGCCCCCCCCCCAAACCTCTGAGCTCCCCCAAAGCAATCCCAGAGGGAACGCCCACCTCTGCCTCCAGCATTCCCACCCGGGCTTGGATTGGCTGTCCGGGACCCCGGGCCCGCCCCCGAGGGGCCCTGCCGGCTACCGGCCTGGCTTCAGGGAACCAACGGAGGCCCCGCAGTGGGGGCGGTCCAGCGCCACATCAGGGCTCCACATTTGCCAATCGGCTCACTCTCATTTATTAATGAGTGTTGGCAGCGGCCCTGTGAATTAGGGCTCGGCTGGAGATGTGGGCTCTGAGAGGCTGGCACGCAAGGCTGCTGGATTCCAGGGGCTTGTCACCCGCCCCGCTCCGTGTGGCTCCGGCCTGCCGCTCCGCCCCCAAAGTGCTCGTCTGCTCCAGCAAAGCCTATGCCTGTGGGGGCAGGAAGCCGCTTTCTCACTCCTGCTGGGGTGGTCTGGGCTCCTGGGACAGGTGCACCCCATCACTGTCCCACCCATGTGCCTGTCCACGCACACACCGGTTGACGCATCCGGTCATTCAGGGACATTAGGTTCTTGAGTCGGGGGCGGAAGTTGGTAAAGTGCTTCTCCGCTCAGGGCAGAGACAGGGAGAATGCCTAAGGCAAGGTGCTGGTGCCGAGGGCACCTCGTGCTTTACCTAATCCTCACCTCGGAGGCAGGTCCTGTGGTTATCTTGGCCGTTCCAAGCAGGGGAAACGAGGCACAGAGGGGTCGAGCGATTTGCCAGATATGAACAGCCCATCACGGACTGAGCTGACTGCCAAATTGTCCCCCAAGTGGCCCGGTCCTGTTGACCGCTGAGCGGGGTGTAAGTAAAAGGCTTGCACTTTGGAACCAGATCATTGAGTTCAAATCTTGGCCCTCTCCCCTGCTTCTTAGAGCCTCAGTTTCCTCCTCTGTAAAATGGGGATAAGCCATAAATACAAGGGCAGTGTGGCATGGTGCCCACCCAAAGTCACTCCCGGTCCCCCTTCCTTCCCTCTTGGAGGCTGGCTGGTGGGCCGCTTGTGAGTGAGAGAGTGGTATGTCCAGGGTGGGGGAGGGGTAAGGGAAGGGGGGCCATGGCATTGACGTGATGAGGGCTTGAACTGGCCGCCAGGATCACCCACAAATCCACGGCCTCGTGAACGTAGGTGGAGACAGCCGCCTCGCCAAGTGGGATAGCCTCCGTCCAACATCTTTATTTCTCTTTAACAAATTTCCCCTGGGCCAACTTCAAATCAGGTTTGTTCTGGTATCTAAAGGTATAAAGCTATAACTCAGAACCGTTAGAGGGTAAATACTCGGCCCTCCATGGACACAGTGCTGGCTCGGCCACAGCTTGTGCCGCTGACCCAGGTCACGGCACCTGGACAAGCCTCCTTTTCCAGCTGTGGTTGGAAGCCCCGGAAATGGTGTCCTGAGCCGCTGACCCCAGACGGCGAGGGCCCTGCCGGGCTATTCCTCTGTCCGGATCCGGATTTCAGCAATGGCTGCCATTGTGTGGCGGCAGCTTCTCAGGGTGCCCGAGGAAGTGCAGACTTTTTTAGCTCTGGCTCAGAAAGGGGAGCGGGGGACAAGTGTCAGAAGGGGCAGGTGACAGGCTCAGACTGGTCCAGGCGTCGACCCTGCGAGGGCTCGTGAGCCCACACCTCTGTTTACCTGCATCTTCTCTGGGATGGGTCGTCACTTCTTCTGAACCGTCACGACCAGGAATTTACAGCCGTGTGTTTGGTGTTGAAAAGAGGGTCCGGGCAGTTCCTCTGGGTTTGTCCTTTTGTTGCTGTCCCTTCGGCCTGTTTACAAGTAAGGCAGCAGTCTTTACTTTGGTTCTAAGAGTTGGTTAAAATGGAACTTATCTGACAGCCGGTCACACTGGGTCCCCAGCTGTGGTTCTCAGAGCGTCGCCCAAGGACCCGCCTCCAAGTCGTTTGTATTTATCATGTTACAATCATGCTTCCAAGATGTGTTGACTTGGGGCAGCTGATGACAACAGCGGGTTTCATTGGCATCCCGAGAACAGAGGCGTTGCTAGGCCTGTCAGCGCCTTTCAGCTTCGTCATTGGGCATTCGGTGCCTTTTCTGGGAATTTTCACCCACGGGGGGGAGAGGAGGGAGGGGCGGATTGGAACCAGGGGGCCAGGAGAGAGCAGTGACTCCTCCCCACAGGCCCCCAGTCCCACAGGACTGGGAGAAAGAAGTTCAGTGCCATCCAACCACCGTGGATCAAGCAGCTTGGACAAGGAGCTCGAGATTCGAAAAGACATCTCAAGACCTGGCTCAGGGAGGAGACACGATTTCACGCTAAGGCGGGACGTTGCAATGATTGAGGTGCGCACAGAGCCTGAGGTGTCCTCAAAGGAGAAAGTGGAGGCGGGTCCAGGAAGGCTTCTTGGAAGGGGCGGTAGCTGCCCTGATGAGTTTTGGAAGTTCACAAGGTGAGAGGGTGGAGGAAAATGCCAGAGAAGGGGGAAAGCCAGAACCAGAAGATGGTTGAGAAGCGCAAACCTGGAGTGGGGAGCCCCACACACAGCTCAGTGTTGGAGGCCAGGGCCGGCGTGAGACTCCTGGGCAACGCAACCAGCCCATCGACGATGGCTGGCATGCCCCAACTTTATCCTTCAGGAAGTAGAAAGTCACCGATGGCGCTGTGGTCAGTCCCGTATCACCAGATCACCCCGGCAGGTGATTTTGAGGGAGGCAGCCACAGAGATACCAGCTAAGAGAAAGGACACGCAAGCCCAAACAAAGGCAGGTCACGTGGGTGGAGGGGACGGATGGGCCTGAAGCATCGTTAGGCAGTAGAGTGGCCGGACTGGCTGGTGGATAAAATGCAGGCGGGGGAAGAAGAGGTAGGAGAGGAAGCGCCTTCCAGTGAGGACCGACCAGAGGGCGGGGACAGCAAAACAGTGGCAGGAGGCGGAGGGCTACCAAGGGCCTGATGAGAGCTTTAACTGTGAGCCTGGCCATCCGGGTGGGGGTGTCCACTGGGCAGCAGGTTGCTGAGTCTGGAATCAGAGAAGGTATGGACCGGGGGGGTCACAGTCTGCAGAGAGTGGGAGGTCACCGGGGTGTGCAGACAGGATAGACAGGACGTGAGTGCAGACAGAAGGTGGACACGCCTTGCGGGAGGGAGCAGGAGGAGCCCATGGAAGACAGTGAGAAGGACAGTCAGAGGGAAGTTAGGGGAGTGCGTGCAGTGCCCGCCCCCGAGGCAGGCAGCTCCTGTTCAGCAGCGGGGACTGGCCCCCCAGACCCACCGCCTGCCTCGGGCTCCGTGGCCAAGTCCAACTCGTGTGTGGACACTCGCACCTCCTTCTCCTTTCCCCAGGCTCTGCCTTCCCTCCCGGCCAAGCTCTGCAGCACAGATTTCTAAGAAAACATAGCCATTGTGTTGGTTGGTCCCTTTGGGTACCCAGCGTGGGACACACAGGGGGTGGTGTTAAAGAAGTGCTCCTGAGATGGCTCAGGGAGCTCATGGAACATTCCATCAGAGGGATTAGGACTCCCTCTGCCCCTGGAATTGCCAGCAAGGGCCTGTATGTACGGACATCACACTTACAGTCTGTAATGGTGGTAAAGCTGGGTCTGGTGGCGCTCGGTCTCTGAAGGATGATGGCCAGGGTTCTTTTCTAAAAAAATTTTTTTAATGTTTTATTTATTTTTGATACAGAGAGAGACAGAGCATCAGAGGGGGAAGGGCAAAGAGAGAAGGAGACACAGAACTAGAAGCAGGCTCCAGGCTCCGAGCTAGCTGTCAGCACAGAGCCTGACGCGGGGCTCAAACCCACAAATGTGAGATCTGACCTGAGCCGAAGTTGGAGGCTTAACCGACTGAGCCACCCAGGCGCCCTGATGGCCAGGGTTCTAATCCCAGCTCTGCAATTGTGATTTGGGCAGCCCCGGGCAGGTCACTTAACCTCTCAGGGTCTCATTTTGCTTCATCTGGAAAATGGAGTTGATGATCATAGCAGCACCCACACGAGAGGATTACAAGGGGACTAAATGCATTAAATCATAAAGCGCTTGGGGCAGTGAGATCCTCAGCAAGCACCGGCTGCTCGTGGTGAGTGGTCATTACTGAAGCGATGGTGGTAGTGAGGGCGGGAGCGGGTGTGGACCGCAGCGGGGCTCCGCTCTGCAGACCTTGGTCCTGTGTCTCTCTGCAGACTGGCAGGAAGCCAGGGCACCTGGGCACGGTCAGGATAGAGGAGCCTCCAGCTTTAGGTTGCCAGGAGGGGCGGCCTCTGGCGAGCGGGCTTTGTTTAGATGAATTCGGGACAGGGCCGGCCCGTCCGCCCCAACTGACTTTCGGTCAACCTGGGAAGGGATGGTGGGTGATAGGTTTAGAAGCCCCTGGAGATTTCATGAAACTGGTGATGTGCCAACACTGAGTGTCTTCCTAATCCGGTGACGAATGTGGCTCCTCACAACCTGCCTCCACCCGGCCTCCACCTGGCCTCGCCCCGGGCTCCGTGCGAGCAGAATCCTGTTGCAAGCTGGGGCTTCTTCTCTCTCTTTGTGTCTCTTCCCAGCATTTCTCTTGCTTAATGGTGAGAAGCTGGGGTACGGCTTCCCATTAACTTTTATCCTCCCCATAAATGGTCTGCTTGACTCACAATGACAATTGTTCTGTTCTCTTCCTCGGGGGAGAGGAGGGGGTTCTCCATCTTAGAGAGCAACTAGCTCACAGCCAGCCTGGAGCTCCCCCTTCCCAGCCCACCAGCACCCCACTCGTGGGCTCTGCTGAGCCTCTGGGGGAGGGAAGCTGGCTTTTATATCTTATTTTTTTTTCTTTTCCATGCAAATGAAAGCCCCAGGCCTCAGCTCCCAACCTCCTGGAGGCTGCTGAGGTCCATTGAACTGGGCCTGGGAGTTAAAGGGCCTGGGGCCTGAAAGGCCAAGGGTGGGGGAGGGGGGCCTGTTCTGCATGGGTGTGAGTGTGGCCTCCTGGATGGACTGGGGAGGACCAGTGAAGGCTGGGGGCCAAGTCCGCCAAGTCCGGGCTGTTGTCCAGAGGGGGCGGATGGTTAGTCTGAAGATGGATGAGAATCAGAATCGGGGCACAGATGAGCCTTGGGGAGTCCTTCTTCTCTACCCCAAGTCAGCGGGTGACCTTGAATGAGGCTCCGGTCCCAGAACCTGGATTCCAGCTTGCCTCCCTGCCTCTACTCTGCCCCCAACCCTGGAGAGGGACGAAGTCCCTATAAAGCAACCCGCTTATTCCGGTAGCTGGTTGTGCACTTTTCCACTGTTCCCTGTATCTCCAGGCCCAACCACCTACCAGCTCCTCCCCGTAGCCCCCACCTCCAGCCGCATACATGAGCCCCCAGTACCTCCCCCGACACGCCCCGACCTCCCCATGGGCCTCGGCAGTGCAGGCCCCTCTGTCTGCATGTCCACCCTCTCTTTCCTCTTGCTGGTTCCCCCCTCAGAGCGCAGCTTCAGGGTCACTGCCACAGGCAGCTTCCCTGACTCTGCTACAGACTCCCCAGCACCCTGGGTGCCCACTCAGAGTGGAGAGATTCTGGTCACTCCCCACCATAGCCCATGCCCAGCCTGGCACAGGATGGGTGCTCGGGACATGGGTGTAGACTTGAACTGAGGAGAACTGGGTGGCCATTCCTCCAGGACTTGAGGGACCCTCACGGGGGGGGATGGAATTGACATGCTCCCTCTGGCTCCAAAGTGAATGGAAGGTACGGGGTCCAAAAATAGAGAGGCCCTTCCCAGAAAGCTACCAGGCAGGACGTCCAGTGCTCTGAGGGTTGGGGACAAAGGGACAGGCCACCAGGTATGGCTGATGGTCCCAGGCACTCTGAGTCCTATCACAGCCCACGACTTGGTGGGTCCTCACCGAGTAACCTGGAAACACCAGCGTTCCAGCCCGTGGGGGAGAATTTCAACCTGATGCTCTGCACCACAGGCGCCAGAGGCTGTGAGACAGGTCTTAAGAATCGGGTTTGAATCTGGCTTCTAGATACCCAGGAGGACTATGCCTCCAGCACCCAGGGTACTTAGTGCGCTCCGGGCAGCCTGCCCCACAGACCGCCTGTCCACACCATCAGAAAATGCTGGTGAGGGGCTCCTGGGTGGCTCAGTCCATTAAACCTCCGACTTCGGCTCAGGTCACTGTCTGGTTTCTGAGTTTGAGCCCCACATCAGGCTCTGTGCTTCAGATTCTGTGTCTCCCTCTCTCTCTGCCCCACCGCCACCGCCCTCTCAAAAATAAATAAACATTTAAAAAAAAAAAGAAAGAAAGAAAATGCCGATGACCTGGCAGCTGTGTGCCCCCCAGGACGCCAGCCCTCTCTGCCTCCCATCTTCCCTCTGTCCCTGGCCCTGTTCTCATACAGGACAGGGAGGCAGGGTGGCACCGTGCTGAGAACCCAGTGCTGGAGTAGGACAGAAACAGAGTCCTGGCTTGGCTGCTTGGGGGTCTGTTACCTCTGTCAGTTACCCACCCTCTCAGAGCCTTGGCTTCCTCGTCTGTAAAATGGGTTCGTAGGAGCTCCTACTCCGTAGGTTATTTCAAGGCTTTAATGAGAAAAAATGGGAAGAGCTTGGCGCAGGGCTTTGCAGGGGGTCGGTGCTCGACTGAGGCCGGCCTTTCTCAGTCAACCGGTCACGGGGCTAGGAGAAAACAAAGTCACCGAGCCAGGAAGATTTCGTTCGTTTTGAAAACTGCAATATCACAGTTAGATGCAGACGAGAAAGAATCCGTGTCAGTCCTGACAGGAGATAAACCTGGCCTGATGCCTTCTCCTAGTAGGACCAGCTGTCTCTTTATCACCAGAGCAGAGCTGATTATAATAACAACAGCTCACGTGTTTTAAACACTCACAGTGTTCCTGGCAGTGACATTTGAAGACTGCATTGACTTGCTTACTCTCCCCAACAGCTCCCTGAAGATTGTCCCATTTATGATCCCATTAAACAGATGGTAAAAATGAGGCACAGAGAAGTGAATTAGGACCCAGAATCACAGAGCCATGTGACAGAGCCAAGACTAACACCCAAGCTGAACGATACCGTCACCTACCATCTCTGGCCACGAAGTCATCAATAGTAGTGCATGGGAGGGGCTCCAGGGCGGCTCAGTCCATTAAGCATTCGACTTAGACTCAGGTCATGATCTCATGGTTCGTGGGTTCGAGCTCCGTGTCAGGCTCTGTGCTGACAGTGCGGAGCCTGGAGCCTGCTTCGGATCCTGTGTCTCCCTCGCTCTCTGCCCCTCCGCATTCGTGCTCTGTCTCTCTCTGTCTCTCAAAAATGAATAAACATTAAAAAAACTAAATGCCTGGAGCACTACATTGAGAAGAAAGTAGACTGTGATCAGGGGAGAACAGGACTGTGGTCGATTAGCAATGTCTGACGTGGACTTAGAAGGAACGACCCAGCTCTGCTCACCATGAGCCTTGGCATCACTGACTGGGAAGACTCATTCTTTGAAGGAGGGACCGCCCTATGTATCATAAGATGCGCAGTCACCCCGCTGGCCTCCACCCACTCGTTGCCAGTAGCACTGAGCTCCCCCAAATTACAACAATCAAAGCTGTCTCCAGACATTGTCCCCTCGCGGGGCAAAATCGCTCCTGGTTAAGAACCTTGCAGGCAGCAGGGGATGGGCAAAAGAGCACTGAACTCAGAGTCAAGAGACTGGAGTTCTAGGCTTGCCCGTCACCAACTGGCCCATCCCCGTGGAAACAGCCCTTCACCTCCCCAGACTTCAGGTTCTTAATGTGTCCAGCCTACGAGATGAAGTAGATGGTCCCAACAGTCCCTTCTAGAAGTTTATGATTCCACACTATGATTCTCCTTCCCTTACCCAAGCCCTTCAATTAAAACTCTCAGGTTATTGGAGCATAACTTTCCAGAAATCTGCAGAGGCAAACCAACGGAATTGCAGAGAGCTACTGCACCCCCTTGGAGCTCCGTATTTGCTCCTCATTAAAAGAAAGAAAGAAACAAAGAAAAAAAGAAACTGAACCTCGGAACTGAGCTTTCATCCAGGAGCAGTTACCAAGCAGATACAAGTAGAAGAAGCACAAGACAATGACTGAACACCCATGTCCCTGTGTTAGGAGAGAAAACAGCTATTGCTTGGGGAAGTCTCCCCAGCTCTGTTCAATTAGGAATCTCGGCAGGAAGCCTGGAAAATCCTGCCCGCCCTGGAGCGAAGGGTTGGAGGAGGCGTGAGGCTGGCGCTTGGCTTCTTGAAGAACTCACCGAGTGACATGAGAGAGGAGAGATGTCGCTTGAGGGACAGGCTCCCATTTTCTGCCGGAGGGCAAGGGTGCGGCCAGGATGGAGCCTGGGGGGGCCAAGAGCCATCTCTGGGGTCCTCACAAAAGGCTTAAGGGGGAGGAGACTTTGTTCAAGGGCTTGGTTTATTGGCCAAGGGTAGGTAGGAGGCCCTTTTGTATTGGGACGGAAGAGGAACCGCCATGTTTGGGAACCTTCTCCCCGCTGGCCTCACGTGGCCTCCCTTCCTCATTCCTCCTGGCAAGTGCGTGAGGTCCATGGGTATCCCCACTTTACAGATGAGGAAACAGAGATGCTATATAATTAACTAACTGGCCTGATGGGGGCTCTCCCAGGGGACTGAGGCCTCAAGAGGCCGAAGTTACAGGACACACGTGGTTTCCACCTCACAGCACGGGGACCAGCATCCGCCATTCCTGTCTGCAACACAACGTCCCTCCTGTCCCCTGGGCTCTCTGGTCTCCCAGGAGCCTGCGCTCATTTTCACGTCTTGTCAAAGCATTGCACGCTTACCCCAAGGACTGAAGTATAGCCCGGGCCCCAGAGCCCACAAAAACTGGGTTGGAATCTCTTTCCCCTGATGAAAGTGCCTTTGGTTGGGGGTTGGGATTCTCTTGGTTGTAGCCACAGAACCCAACTTCTTCTGGCTGCCTCCCCAAAGGGGACTTTATTGGATGTGGAGGGTCCAAGGGATTGAGGGGATTTAACAGCCAGCCACTGAGAACACCCTGATCCTGAACTCCCCCGTGTCCCTGGGCCCCCAGGTCTCCTCTGCTTTGGATCCGAAATCCAAACTCTGAAAAGAGCTTCTGAATGGTCCAATTCTTGGGCCAGGACTCCAGGCTGGGGACAGGGCCATCCAGCGTGGCCACTGGGGAGAACCCTGTGTGAGGGACCCATCCCAGACAAAGGCACCCCCCCACAGGTACGCTTCAGAGGCACATCAGAGCCTCGGGATGGGCTTAGTGCCAGGCACATGGCCCGTCCTTTCTGTCCCCATCTCCCCCCGCCCCGAGATGCTGCCCAGCTGTGCAAGAATCCAGGTCCTAAAGAGCTGCCTCAGTTTACCAGAGTAACTTTGCTCTCTGGGTCCCTGGTTTACAGAGACAGAGTATGAGGGCACAAATAGAGTTCTCTGTGGGAACCCCGCTGCCTGGGGGAAGGAGCTGGAAGCAGAGCCCCAACAGGCCCTGGACGGGAGTCTAGTCCCATTGAAGGAGGTGCCATCTTCCTTCTGTTGCTGATGACCAGAGTGACTTCTGTCACCAATGCCCCACAAGCCCAGCTCCGGACTCTGCTCTTCCAGAGAAACAGCCTTTTGGACCTCACAGCTCACCTCGCCTGCTAGATGGAGGAGGAAACGCCTTGGAGACAGAGCCCCACGCCCTCTGCCATCTGGTTATGCAGATGAGAGCCGAGGGAGGAGGCCTGGGGTCCAAGTCGCCACACAATCCATTCTTCTCTGTTGGAAGCCATCACTCCTTGTGGCTGACGGGGGGGGGGCGAGGAGCGAGGCAGGTGGGGGACCTCCCTGCCCCACGCTCCTGGCAGTGGCTGCCTCAGTGCGGTCCCCGCAGCTGTAGGAAGCCTCGAATCCTAACCAGAATTTAAACACATCCCTCCTCACAAGGCGCGTCAATGTGAGGGGAGCGATGAAGGGGAGCCTGTTAATCCCTGGGGAGCAGAGCCTGCGCTTTCCCAGGCAGCTGGGCTCCTCTGGGACGCAAACAAGACCCCCCAAGGGGCCCCTGGGCCTAACAGGTCACCATACACCCAGCCAGGCTGGGAATAAAATTGCAGACATGCGTAGAGCCTCCGGGGACTCGGGGTCCCTGAATTAGTCACAAGGAGACGTGCTCCAGGTGCAAGAAAGCTCCCAGTGGCACCTCGGAGCCGACGGCATGAAACCCAGTCGCTTCACAAGGTGACAGAGACACCTGCATGACTGTAGCCCCACCTCCCTTTTCCAGCCTCAGTTTCTCCTCACCCATGTGTGCTTTCTTCCAGAAGCTCACTCCCCAGAGCTGTCCCAGACACCCATCCAGCACTTCTCTTTAATTCTTTGAAAGTCCATGAACCTGCCCCACCACCCACAACCCAACTTGCCTCATAGCCCGTGTCACCAGCGTGCTTGCTTTACGGTGAGGCATGCATTCACCTCCCCAACGGGGCTCTAAGTTCTTGCTACGTCTTTGGGCTCCCATGGGGCCGGGCACCAACCAATGAATACTGAGCTAAAAGAAAGGACGGGCAAAGAGTCGAATGAATGGACCATGTCTCTATCAAAAGAAAGATCCCGAACAGATCCTATAGGCACAAGGAGGCACCCACAATGACTCTAAGCAATGGAAAGAAGGATGAGCACGTGTTAAATGTAGGCCAGGCAGTTGCAGCAGGTGTCATGATGCCCAAAGAGCCTGGTCAGGCTCTAAGTCCCAAGCACTTGGCCATGGAAGGACATGGAGAGCTTGAGTCAGGTCTGAAGACATCCCCCCAAAACTGTATATTGTCCCTCACGACATCACCAGGATGTGTCCTTCTCAAAGGGCTTTGACCCACATGGGTCTCGTTGGGCCTCACTTTGGCTCTGAAAGATATAAAAATATTTCTACATTTTCCAGATGCGGAAAAGTGTTCTTGACTCCCACCCGGCAGCCTAGGTCAGGTCCTCCGTGAAGTGCTCTCTGGTCTCCTCCTTCAGACCTCCTCCCTCAGATTCCTTCCTCCCTCGGATTCAGGGACTCAAGCCCTTTCCAACTCATGGGCCCACCGTTTCCCGTGGCTGGTTGGGGAGGGGGCGCACCCACTTCTCCAGAGCCTCGCTGGAAAGGGCACACATCACCTCCGCTCACACTCCACTCACCAGCTCGGTCACAGAGCCACATCTGACTGCAAAGGATGCTGAGGAGGCAGGGTGGCCCTGCATCTGGCAAGAAGAGAACATGAGTTTTCAGCGAGCAGACACTCCGCTACATCCGAGGGCCCAGCATCGGGCACACAGCAGGCGCTCACTAAACATAAGTTGGATGAAGAAACTGAAGGTCGTGGTGGGTTCCCAGGGTCTCACGGAGAGTCTCTCACAGCCGGGGAGCTGGGGTGCCCCCAGGAAAGCCCGGCCCGGCCCACGCTGCCTCTTCAAGCCTGCAGTTTCTCTCCAGGAGCCCGTAGCGTGGTTCCCCAACAGCCCGCCTCGCTGCAGCTGGAGCCAGGCCAGCGTGTGGGAGGACAACGAGCGTGCCAAGTGGGAAATCACAGCCATCGGGAGGGTTCTCCGGGGACGGAGGCGTGGCGGAGGAAGAATCATGAGAGAAGGCTGAGGGGGACTCGAGGGAGCCGGGGTGGGAGGAGCTTGAGGGTGGGAGAATTCAGATTCTTAGGTTGAAGTCCCAAACCCAGGACCTCAGACCTTATTTGGAGGTAGGATCTTTACAGAGACAATCAAGTCAAAATGGGGTCATTAGCACAGGCCCTAAACCATATGACTGCCGTCCTTACGAAAAGGAGAAATGTGGGGCACCTGGGCGGTTCAGTGGGTTAAGCGTCCGACTTCGGTTCAGGTCAGGATCTCATGATTCGTGGGTTCGAGCCCCGCGTCAGGCTCTGTGCTGACAGCTCAGAGCCTGGAGCCTGTCTTCAGATGTTGTGTCTCCCTCTCTCTTTGCCCTTCCCCCTCTCAAAAATAAATAAACATTTAAAAAATGTGTTTTAAAGAAAAGGGTAAATTTGGAGACAGCCTTGCAGCCGGAAAACACTGTGTGAAGCCGAAGGCAGAAATCAAATTGATGGCTCTACAGTCTCACAGATGCCAAGATGGCCGGCAGACCGCTGATGCTCGGGGTGGTGGGGGGAGACCCGGAATGGATTTCCCTCAGAACCCTCTCCTGTCTCGGCCTTCTGGCTTCCCGCACTGAGAGACAGTGGTCAGGCCACCCAGCTTGTGGTGCTCTCTTACAGCAGCCCTGGGAATGGGGACACACTGCCCCTCCATGCTGGAATGATCTTGACCAAGCCCCTTCCGACCGGACCTCTCTGGTCCCTCCCTCATCTGCAAACTCATCAAAGGACAGGAAACAGGACCTCCCCAAATGAAGTGCATGGCTTGCATTGCCCTGTGCTGCCTTTCTTCTTTCCCGTCTGCTCGCCGCCCTTACCCCATGCACCTCCCTTCCGGAGTGGCTGCTGCCCACCAGGGCCTTCCAACCTCAAGTCACCCCCACCCCTGGAGCCCACGCAGTACAGCCTGTCTCCTCAGCTTATCCAGCGAGACCCCCACACCCAGTTCTAGTCTCTGCATTCCCTCCTGCTGCTCCCCAGCCAGGCCACACCATCCAAGGTACCAGAACCTAAGGCTGGCCTCCTGCACACCTTTACCTCTGGGCCTTTTGCTTGCGCTGTTCACCATATCATCTCCTCTGTACATATCAGTGCACCTCAAACATCCTAGCCTCGGGGCGCCTGGGTGGCTCAGTCAGTTGAGCAACTGACTTTTTGATTTCAGCTCAGGTCATGATCTCTCTCTCTCTGCCCCTCCCTCCCCCCGTCAAAAATAAACATTAAAAAATTTTTTTAAGAAGAGGGTATATTTGGAGACAGACTTGCACATGGAAAACACTGTGTGAAGCTGAAGGCAGAAATCAAGGTGATACCTCCACAGGGATCCAGACTGAGGGAGACAAAGACATGGACTCTGAAGCCGAGCAGCCCTGGTTCGAATCCCAGCTAGGACAGTAGCAAATAGTATTACTCATCCTATCTACCTCACAGGGTTAGTATGAAGATGGACTGAGTTAATAAACGACAGGTGCTTAAATTAGTATCTGGCACATAATAGGTGCTAAGTAAATCCTTGCTGCTGTTCTTACCATGAGGATAATCCTCTTCCCGCCTCCCCACCCATCAGCCTGGCCATGCCTCGCCTCCCCTCTGTTCTCCACTTCCTTCACAAGGTTCTGGGTCCTTTCTGGAAAGGCCTGTATCCTCCTGGAAACATACAGCACTTCCGTCCTATGAGCCGCCCCCACCACTTCCCACGGGAATTAGGGTTCGGGCTGGGGGTGCCCGACGGAGAAGCAGCTGTGGGAAAACACCGGAGAGGCAGTTCTGGCGGAAATCCCCGAGGCTGGGAAGGCGCACGCACCCCCCCCACCCCCGAGCTCCGCCCACACGCCCCACTCTCCCGTAAGGACTTAATTCGTCTGGCTGTGGACCGGGGCTGTGACAGGCATGGGATGACCCTTTTCACAGTGTTCAATCAGGTGAAACCTCCTTCACTGGGACCCGTTAGGAGACAGTCACTTCCAATCATCGTAAAGTCAATTGATGGCTATTTAGAAAAGCAAATGCTGTTCAATTACTTTCCGAGGCACACAGATGACTTAGATGGCTTTGCTGGAATGTTTTGGCCCACAGGTGGGTCTCGCCCTAGCCCCCTCCTCTTCCTCCTGCCTCCTTCAGCAGCTGGGCCTCCTCTGGGCTTTTTCTACACCTCATGTTGACCCAGGAGGGCGGGGGCGACAGGGAGGAGGGGGCTGTGCCATCGTGTGTCCGAGCAGCTCTGCAGGGACACCTGGGACCCCACACTCGAGCCCCTCCCCACCCCAGCTTTGAGCCCAGCCATAACTTCGGGACAGAAGCCTGCGATCCACGTGATCCCTACAATCGGGTCTCTCCCCCTGCCTTCCAGCCTCCGTCACTGCCCGAAATGATACTAATAGTCATGTCTCTGTCTTCTTGTGCTGTCGGTGCCCCCGGACCTTGCCCCGTGAGGGCGAGGACCTTGCTAAACTGAGACCTTGCAGCTCTGGCCCCTGGAACCTGCCGGGCACCTCACAGGGCACTCGGTGAAAATGCTGTCGAGGGATGAGGGGTCCAGGCTCGGCACCCCCTTCCACTCGCCCCTTTCTGCTGTATGTCCAGTCATGCTGCCTTTGAGCCGAAAGGGGCCCTGCCAGGTCGGGCTGCCTTCTCCCCGCCTCCCAGCAGTCCTGCCGAGCCAGAGCCGCCGTTTCCGAGGCCTGGAGATGCCATCGCCTCCGGCCTCGGGGTCAGGAAACCGTGTCCTTGAAGCTATGCTAGCACTCTTGGTCACTGTGTGACTGCACATCCTGCTCTGTCCTGGGGAGGCGGCCCCCGGCCCACACTGCGCTTGCGGTAGGGTCCTGGGAAGGTAGCGGCGGGGAAGGGGCGCCAAGAAGGTGGATTCCGGGGCCGCCGCTCTGCCACGTGCAACCCAGGCGTGCCCCGAGCCTCTTCTTTAAAACGGAGCACGGAAGACTTTCCAGCTAAGGTCAAGTGCCCAGTCACTCAGCATTGGGCCTCCGCAGGGCGGCTTGTGAGGCAGGCCTTCCAACATCCCTCAGCCTCGTCCTTCCGTCTGCAAAGGACTGATACCACAAAGATGCATGGAAGGTGCCCGAGGAGCGCAGGCTGGCGGGGTGTCTTGGGCAGCGGTCCTAGGGAGAGGGCACGGGGGACAGCGACACGGAGATAGAGGGAAATCTGGGGCCAGGGGCGTCCCTGAGGTGACCACCACTCGCCTGGGTCCTGTCTGGACCAGAAGCAGATAGGATGGATCCCAAGGATGGAGGACGGGCACATTGGTGCACTGGCTCCCAGCCTCCTGCTCTAAGGTTACCCTGAGGTGGGGGGTGGGGGTCCTCACCCCTCGATCTTGCGGCTCCCTGTGTAGACGTGCAGGACAGCTCCCCCCAGGCCACGTACCCAGTGCCCTGGACGAAAAGCAAGAAATCATTAGTGCAGCGGAACGGAGGTAGGTGTCAGCAGGTGACGCCTGCACAGAGCTGGCTCCCGCCTCCTGAACAGCTGGAGCAAGAGCCGGGCAGGCAGGTGGGGGGCAGGGCACAGGGTGTCTGTACTCCCAGCAGGGGTCCGGTGCTGAGTGTTGGTGAGGATCCGATGAAGTCAGACTCCTGGAAATGTTCTGCAAGCGATAAAGGAGCCCGGGCACGATCACCACTATTACTGTCGCCCTCTACCATTCTCTTGTCCAGGATCCCCCCGTGACAAGAGGCCTCTGGGGTGGCCCATGGCAGAGGTTTATGTCCGATGCCATGCCTCCGGAAATGAGTCGCGCAGTGCCCAACTCTTCCTGCTTTGCCTGGGACTTTCTCTGGTTTCAGCACTGAAAATCTTACACCCCCGAGGACCAGTCGTGGGGCCGGTCACCCTCCCTGCAGAGGGGGGCACAGCCGGGAAGGAAGGCAGCAGGGACATATTGCCCAACGAGAGGCCACAACGCCTCGCACAATGTTCCCACCCCCACGGCCCCCGCCCCACTCACCCGCTGCCACATCTGAGCGCGTCTGTGGCCAGAGGCGCCGTCACGTTTTCACTAGGAATCAGATTCCATTTCTTTTTCTTCCTTTCGATACGCCCTATTGGCTCATTTTCAGACACTGAGGAAATTCAGGGGGGAAAAATGTGAAGAAGCCAACTTTAATTCACTCTTAACCTTATCACCCAGAAGTAAAACCCTAGACATTTTAAGCATATTTCTTTCCAAACGTTTCCTATGCCTTTAGAAATACCTTTCACAGAAGTGGTTTATGAGGGCCGGAGACGAATGGCCATATTAACGTAGGCACAGACTCCCATATCTTTTCTGCACAGAGGGGTCCTCGGATCTCAGAGGAGAGAAGCCTCCCCGGGCCCAGTTCCTGAGCTCTATAGATGAAGAAAGAACACCAATGGTTTTCCTGACCCTCAGGAAGATGGCGGCCACCGTGTCTCTGGGAGAAGGGCCCAGCCACCCTGCAGTGTGGCCCATCCAGGATCTCAATATTGACCACCCTAAACACCGCTTCATAGATAACATGGCACATAGCCTGCTCACAGAGAAAGAACTCGTGGGAAGTGGATTGGAAATGGCTTTCTCTCTTACCTCTCACATCGGCCATTAATCTTCTCCCTATCAAATGCCTTGGGCCAACACGAACAAAATTAAATTTGACTAGGATAAATGTGAAGTCCTTAGGAATAGACACTCCACTCAACAAAAACAGGTTGGGGGCACGTGAGCCAGTTCTTGAGGAAGAACACCTGGGAGCCTGAGTCGACACGAGGTCCCATTAACAGAAGCATAGAGTCCAGAGGAGAGGAGGGGACAGCTGTGCCCCAAAACATTGGGTTTGGTGGTGGGAGCTGTGCTTCTGGGCACCGAGAGATGGAAGCCGACCCAGCGCAGAGGGCCAGGCTGGAGAAGTCTCTTGGAACCATCAGTGAAGAAATGATTGAAGGAACTGAAGATGTTTGATTTGGAGAAGACAGTCATTCAGGGGAAATAACCCAAATTCTTGGCTCCGGGGCAAGGGGCAATCTCTTTCACTGTCCACATACCAAGGACAGGCAGTGCCTTCTTCTCCCCAGGCCCCTTCTTTAGACTGGGGGTGGGGTCAGGCTTCCTGCCTGTTAATAAGGTCTGGCTGGGGGAGGGGTCTAGTGCCAACTGTTGGCAGCTGCTAAGGCATCCCTCACCCTCAGCTCTGGGCCTCACCCACACCTCCCAGGCAGCTGGAAGAGTCGTTTTTGCTTCCTTCCTGTCGGACACAATTCTTCCCTTCAGTGATTTGAGGGGCCCACCCATGAGAGAGGGATTCTCTTACTCCCAGGGACTTTAAACAGCGCCGGTGGCTGGAGTTGTGTAGAGGCAGATGATCTTTCAGGAACGTCAACGCTAAAGCTGTTTAAAAATGGAATGCCTTGGTGGGGCACCTGGGTGGCTCAGATGGTTAAGCATCCGACTTCAGCTCAGGTCCTGATCTTGCGGTCCATGAGTTTGAGCCCCGCATCAGGCTCTGCCTCTCTGTCTGCCCCTTCCCTGCTCGTGCTCTGTCTCTGTCTCTCAAAAAAGAATAAATGTTTTAACAAATTATAAAAAAAAACTGGAGGGGCACCTGGATGGCTCAGTCGGTTAAGCCTCCGACTTCGGCTCAGGTCAGATCTCACGTTTGTGGGTTCGAGCCCCGCGTCAGGCTCTGTGCTGACAGCTAGCTGAGAGCCTGGAGCCTGCTTCCGGTTCTGTGTCTCCTTCTCTGTCTGCCCCTCCCCTTCTCATGCTCTGTCTCTCTCTGTATCAAAAATAAATAAAACATTAAAAAAAAGTTTTTTAAAGATTAAAAAAAACTGGAATGCCTTGGGAGGTAGTGAGTTCCCTGTGGCTGGCAGCCACCAGGGAGAGGATTCAGGGCCCCAGTGGGGACATGGTGACCAACAAAGTTGCTTTGGAAGCCTGAGCCCGTGAGACTGCGTGCATCTCACTGCGGCACACAAGACAAGGAGAGGCCCTAATCATGTGACTTATTAGCCTTTACCCACGGCTCCCGAGCCGCCTGAGGAGCAGGAAGCCGGAACGCAGCTGTGAGGAGGGTAACGTCACCTTCCTGGAAGGCTGCGCCCCGCCGGGTGAGTGAACGGGGCACCTTGCACTCTGCACAGCACAACCGTGCGTGAGCTTCCTGGAGCCTCTGCAACAAATTATCACCACCCGGCTGGCTTGGAACAACAGAAATGTATCCGCTGTTGCAGAGGCCAGAAGTCTGAAAGCAAGGTGTCAGCGGGGCCAGGCTCCCTCTGAGAGCCTGGTGGAGCCTTCCTTGCCTGTCGCTAGCTTGCCGTCCCTCAGTGGGTACACACATCACTCGTCTCTGCTTCCGTCTTCACACGGCCTTCCCCTCTAAGTGTGCGTCTGTGTCCACATTTCCCTTTTCAAAATAAATAATAAATCGGGTCACCGGGGCGCCTGGGTGGCTCAGTCAGTTGAGCATACAACTTCAGCTCAAGTCACGATCTTGCGGTTCGTGAGTTCAAGCCCCGCGTCGGGCTCTGAGCCTGGAGCCTGCTTCCGATTCTGTGTCTCTCTCTGCCCCTCCCCTGGTCACTCTCTCTGTCTCTTTCACTCTGTCTCAAAAATAAATAAACATTAAAAAACTTAAATAAGGTCGCCAGTCACTGGGTTCAGGCACCCCCCTCCCCCCGGATTCAGTGTGACCTGATCTTAACCTGATTACATCTTCAAGACCCTGTTTCTAACGAAAGGTACATTCACAGGTTCCAGCGGTTAGAACTTCAATACATCTTTCCTGGGGGGTCATAACCCATTCGATGCCCCTCCCTTCAGCCTGTGCACGAGAGCTGGGTGTGGAAGGAGGGGAGCACAGTGGTACTTGGGGGTGCGTGCGCACACCCCCAAGAAAGGGATTCTGTGGTAGAGCTGAACGGATACTCCGTAACTATAAATGGCTATGGAGCCACTAAAAAGAATGTGTTTTAAATAACGGGCGGGGCGCCTGGGTGACTCAGTCGGTTAAGTGTCCGGCTTCGGCTCAGGTCATGATCTCATGGTCCGTGGGTTCGAGCCCCGCATCAGGCTCTGTGCTGACAGCCTGCTTCCGATTCTGTATCTCCCTCTCTCTCTGACCCTCCCCTGCTCGTGCTATCTCTCTCTGTCTCTCAAAAATAAATAAATAAAAAACATTTTAAAAAATTTTAAATTAACAGGCAATACACAGTTCTACTTACAATTTCTATCAAATATACACTATCCCTCCTTTTTTTAAAATATTTTTTAAATGTTTTATTTATTTTTGAGACAGAGAGATTCAGAGCATGAGCAGGGAGGAGCAGAGGGGGAGGCACAGAATCGGAAGCAGGCTCCAGGCTCTGAGCTATCAGCACAGAGCCCGACGCAGGGCACGAACCCACAAACGTGAGATCATGACCTGAGCCGAAATTGGAGGCTTAACCGACTGAGCCACCCAGGCGCCCCTACAATATCCGTCCTAAATGTAGAGTTTGAGTTTAGCAAAATATGTTCAAGGGGCATTTGGAGCAAAGGTAACTATATGCAAGCTGACAGTCCAAAACTGGAGTTTTGTTTTCCAGTGGAATATAGAAATATATTTCTTGCCTCCTTTCTACAGAAGCACCTTTCTCTTTCACATTATCAGTGTTGGAGCAAGCTTTGTTCCTCTAGACTCTATGCTTTTTCTCTCTAGGGTTTTCAGTCACTGTTGGATTAGTATCAGTTTATTATTTTTTGTTAAAAATAGACAAAAGTTGGGGCGCCTGGGTGGCTCAGTTGGTTAAGCTTCCAACTTTGGCTCAGGTCATGATTTTGTAGTTGGTGGGTTTGAGCCCCGCGTCAGGCTCTCTGCTGACAGCTCAGAGCCTGGAGCCTGCTTCTGATTCTGTGTCTCCCTCTCTCTCTTTGCCTCTCTCCTGCTTGTGCTCTCTCATAAATAACCATTTAAAAAAATTTTTTTAATAGACAAAAGTTTTGTTTTAAGTCAAATCCATAGGTTCTGACCTGGAAAGGTGTGTGTATGTATTGTTAAATGGAAAAAGCAGATTATGGAGTGAAGTGTAGTGAATAATTCTGTTCAAAATATAGGGATAGAACCATCCTTCAAATCCATTTATCAGGACCTTATAAAACTAACCTCAGCCATGTACTCCTGGGCATTTATCCCAGAGAAATGAAAAGGTGGGTTCACCCCAAAACTTGTACGTGAATGTTCATAGCAACATTATTAGAAACAGCTGGACATCACAGGTGTAATCACTGAGAATAATCAGATGTCACAAACTTCGGTAAATCCGTGCTGTGGAATATTCCTGTCCAGTAAAAAGAAACAAACTGTGGGGGCACGTGGGTGGCTCAGTCGGTTAAGCATCTGACTTCAGCTCAGGTCATGATCTCACGTTCATGGGTTCATGCCCCGCGTCGGGCTCTGTGCTGACAGCTCAGAGCCTGGAACCTGCTTCCGAGTCTGTGTCTCCCCCTCTCTCTGCCCCTCCCCCTGCCTCTTTCTCCTCTCAAAAACAAACATAAAAAAAACAAAAAAAAATTTTAAACAAATAAATGGGGAAGACACCTGGGTGGCTCAGTCGATTAAGCATCCAACTCTTGGTTTTGGCCCAGGTCGTGATTTCACAGTTCGTGAGTATGAGCCCTGCTTCCGGCTCTGCACTGACAGCAAGAAGCCTGCTTGGGATTCTCTCTCTCTCTCTCTCTCTCAAAATAAATAAACTTAGGTAAGGGGGGGACCTCACAGACATGTACGTGTGTAGGCGTGCACACAGGAAGATGTGAGAATTGGCCTCTGGAAATCGAGTCTGAAGGGAGATTATTTACTTTTCCACGTCAGCCTCTTAACTATTTGCCTTGTTCCAACAAGCAAGTAATTTTGTTTAGACCCGTAAGGTAGCCCCAAAACAGCGTGTGGGGAGAGGAAGGAGCGGTCGAGAGCTCCGCCTGGCCCTCACCCATGCCGGGAAAACCCTAGCTCTGTATTTCCATGGACGTCTGGAATCTGGGGCACGGGAGCCAGGAGCGAGGGCAGAGCGTGACTGGCCCACTCTGGCCCCTGTGTGTCCCGCTTCCCGGCCACCCAACACCCCCAGCGCACCCTCATGCCATTTCCTGTCACTCCCAACCTCTCGTGGCTCCCCACCAACCCTAGGCATGCAGAGAAGAGGAAGGACCCACAGGGTAGAGAGCAGAAAGTGGGAGATTTCTGGGTCCGTGCCAGCAAACCTACCCTGAGCCGTCCCCAGAGGCCAAGAATCATCTGAGTCCCTTTGAAGCATTGCCTCTTGTAATTCTCCTAAGATCCTCAGGAGATAAAGCCTGTGGTTGTACCCATTCTACAGATGAGGAGATGAGGTTGTTCTTGCTTGGCCTGGCACGGAGAACACATCTCCGCTAGGACCCACAGTCTGTCTCTCGCCGTTCCCTGACCAAACCCGTCCCACCCACCGATGGCCGTTGGGGCCGGTGGGCCTTCAGGAGGCAGGGGTCTTCACCCAGCATCCTGGCTTCCTGGAGGCGGCAGCTAAGGGAACGGATGGAAGGGAAGGTCTGGGGAGGCAGCTGGCAGGCCAGCGAACCGGCCGGCAGGTGGGAGAGCCTTGTGCCCTGAGCAGATGCCAGGCTGGTACAGGCCCCGCTTCTGACACTGTGCTTCCAACTGCGAGGTCAGGCTGGGCTGGGGGAGGCCGGCAGGATGCCTGGCGGCAACTGCGGGACAAGAAACAGCCCCAGGTGGAAACAGCCCCAACCCAGCCCCACGGCGGTGTCAGGGGGGGCTCCTTGCTGAGGACAGGCTGAGCGGGTGGCCACTGGGCCAGGGCCTGTCTCCCTGTGTGTCCCGCTCCCTGCCCGTGTCCGCTCCTGTGCGGGGTGCTCCCAGAGGGCAGGGGACCAGACACTAGGGGAGCAGGACAGTAGCTTCCGGAAGGGACCACCGGCTTCTCCCCCTGCACGTACGAAACTACCCAGGGCGTCCTGCCTCCCAGTCTGCAAAGGCTACGTCTCAGAGTCGGGTGGGGAAACCAGGCAGGAGGTGGTCCTGGCCTTTCTGGAAGATTCTCTGGCTGCACATGCGCTTCCCTCCATCATCTCGAGTGAAGGGATCAGAATCACGTTGCCAATTGTGCAGATACGGCATGTACCTTAGGGGGAATTTACAAGTGTGTTTAAGAGAGAGGAAAGACACACAGACACCACGGGGGCAGATTTCATCCCAGCCCCCTGACCCAGATCCCTACCTGCCGCACACGGCCCCGCCCCCTGCACAGGGCCTTCTGAGTCCAGCCACCCACCTCCCCAGGCTCTGACCCCAGCCCTGCCTTATCTCGGCTTCCCCCTCCCCCTGGAAGTCCCTTCCCCCTGTTCCCAGGGGCAAATGCTTTGCCATTTTTCAAGATGGCCCTGCAGTCGCCTTGGACAGGGAATCGCATGTCCTGCTTGACGCCTCTTGTCCCTGGCTGGTGACTGATGGTGTGCCTTTCACTCTTGCAGACATCCAGACGGGGATCGTGGTCACCTTTGGGGCACTCCTGCCTCTATTTGGTGCTTCTCTGTGTGCGTGTGTGCCCGTCCCCACACCAGACCGGGGGATTGTCCCTGTCTCCGTGCCCCGGGCCTGCACAGAGCCCGGCGCCCATGCAGCACACGGGTCTGGAGTCACTGGATGCGCCAGCACACAGAGCGCTTACAATGCTCTTTTCCTCTTGTTCTCTCAGGGATCTATAAAGGCCACTGCTTCCGGATCAATCACTTCCCAGAGGACAATGATTACGACCACGACAGCTCGGAGTATCTCCTCCGTAAGTGCCAAGCATTTTCGTTTCGTTGTGTGGAAGGCGGGGGGAGGGGGCAGCTGGAGGAAAGACGGGCTCCGTTGGGGTGAAGGGGTGCTGTTCCCTGGATGCTCTTTCTGTTGCTTTCTGATTCAGAATTGTTAGTCTGGAGGATGGACTTATGTCCAAAGCTGCCCTGACATGCTGGGGACCCCAGCAGGGTTATGTGGCGGACAGGTCCATGCCTGGGGAGACTGAGGCCAAGCCGGAGCAGATGAGGGTGTGGGCAACTGCTCGCCAGGACTGCTGGTCACAGCCAGTTGCAGAGCTGCCGACTGCTGCCGTTGGGCCCAGGGCAAGGAGGTTAAAGACAGGCTTGCCCGGGCCAAGCATCCCTAGGGGGCTGATATTCCAAGTACACTGCCCTCTGGGCCCTGGAACTGCCCACCCCACCCCCCACGTACCAAGCATTCTGTTCTTGAAAAGTCACACTGCCTGGTGGGGAGCCACCGCCTCTGCCCCTGTCCTATGGTTGGGTCAATCCCCAGACCGGAAGTCACAGCATACACTTAGGACAAGGACAAACCCCATCCACACCCAAAGTCCAGATCTCATCCCTGGGCCTGTGAATTCACTTCCATTCCTGGGAGGAAGCTGGAGCCGCAGCCCAAGAAGGTGCCCGGAAATGGAAGCAAGGCACCCCTTGAGGCCACTTCCCCCTTTCCCATGAGCCAAAACACACACACAGTTGCTCATGGCTTCGCCCTTAGGGGGCCGGGCCCGGCTTCATTCACAGAGAATCGATAGCGTCCTCCGAGGGAGCACAGTTCACTGTGCACCTGCCTGTGGATCGTTTTCTTCTAAGAGAAAGGATTTGGGTTGTGAGTCATCCGGTGAAACAGTACAGCGTGTGGCTTCCGTGGCGCCTGGGGAAGTGCCAGGAGGCTCTGGACAGACCTGGAACCTGAAGGCCTTTGGCCAGATCTGCCTCCCAACCCTCCTCCCTCCTCTCCTCTTCTTCCTCCTGCCTGTCCTTTCTTTCTGCTTTCTGGGGGCCAACACCGAAGCAAGCGAATGATATTCCGAGGGCCACACCAATGGCTGTGCGGCTTCCGCACTGCTCAAAGAAGCCCACTCACCCAGACCATGGTATAAAATGGCGCCCTTTGGGTTGTACAGTGTGCAGCCTGCACAGCCATCTGGGGCGACTCCGGCGCTCAGCCCAGCTGGGGTGGCTCATGCCCCTCAGTCCAGAGATCGGATGAGGCAGCTTTCTGAGGGTCTAGCAGGAAGCAGACGGCATGCGCAGACGTGGTGAAGGAAGGGTGTCTAGTGAAGCACTGTTTGCAAAGTGAGGTCAGGGTTAAAGAACACGTGCAAGCGGTGGGCCTGGGCCTAAGCAGGTGAGGAGGGCAGGCTTGGGAGCCTGGAGAAGGGACAGGAGCTGGGGTTTGTGGGAGGGAAGGCAGCCACCTCACCGCTGCCTGCAGGAAGGAGGCTCAGGGGGTCATGCTCCCCTGTGCACTCCCCCCACAGCCAGAGGCAAGGGGGCCCAGCGTCAGGCCCCCACTGCCCTCAGCTCCCACCTGTGGTTCCTGGGGCACAGCACAGACTAAACTCATTTGGGAAGGAGGCGCCCTCCTCAAGTGCGCTGTGTGGGCGGGGCCTGCGGGTTCATTCACAAGCCCAGAGACACCCAGGAAGAGCAGGGGTGCTGGCTCTGGGCCGGTAGTTCAGGCTGCTGACGGAACTGGGGCGGAGGGCAGAGCTAACTCTCCAACAAGGGGGTGTGTGCCCACGGAGGGACTTGCCCCAGAACGAGATTCGGCGTGCAGGTACCAGTGAACTTCAGCTAGAGGGAGCAGCCAACGTTTCGGGACAGGCCAAGGTCACGGTCACCACGGCCGTCCCCCCTGATTCCCAGTATTTGGGCCGCTGATCCCCAGAGTAGTGTGATCCGCAAAATTTGCAGAAGCACAGGAGAGATATGGGGTCCTGAGGGTTCATTTATTCACCTGTTTAACAGAAAGTTATGACTGGGCCCACTACACACCAGACACGGTATCAGGCATGTGCGGCGCTGCAGCGAGCAAGACGGCGCTCCGCCGTCCCGGAGCCGACGTTCCAGTGGAGAACAGGGGGCGGTCAGAGAAGGTCACAGAAAGTTCCATGGTGCTTGCCTGTGCGAGTGGCAGCTTAGCCAGCTGGGTGTGGGCTATCAACCCTGACAGGTCCAAGGCTGTGCATCCCACCCACACCTTGTCTTCGACAATTCAAGAACAAGGTCAACCTTCTGACCATGCATTCTGAAGTCTTCCGGAGAAACCAGCCTTGTGCCTTGAGTTTCATCACTGGCAGAGGGGCTTGCCCCAACCCTGGGGCTCTGGCAGCGCCCCTGCTGGTGTGGAGATCCACGGGCAGGTGTGGGGTCTGAGGGGTCACCCTCCCCACACACACACACCCTGCTCTGTCTTTTCCACCGGTTCCTCTGGCCCCCGGGGGTTCCCGTCCATCCCACCCTGCTCCTGGGGTCCCCTTTCCGGGTCCTGCATTTCCCATCAGGTAGCCGATTTCTGTGCTGAGCCTCGGGATATTGACGTCAGGGCTGCTGGGAGGCCTCAGCGTGCCTGAGGGTGAGTGAGAAGGAGGTACCCATCCCCCAGACAAGACACAGGTTCTCTCCGGGGCTTGGTCTGGCCTTGAGGCACGGCCCGGGCCTTACCCTTGCTCTTCCCTCCGCTCTGTGCAAGACCCAACCTGCGCCACTGTCTATGGCAACCCCAGCCGGCTGGTGCACAGCCAGAGCTCCGGGATGAGCCCGGGTGGCGAAGGACAGGCACACACATGACTTACCTGGGCAGCATGGGTGTCTCTGAGCCGGGTCTGACCTCTGTGACCTTAGAAACCCTGGGGTCCCTTCTCCCCAGCCCCTCTGGCCCGCCTGCAGAAAGGGGGGGCCAGGGGGAGCTGAGCCCGGATCTTCTGGCCAGCGTGGCTCCGAGGCACATGTCCAAAGCCCACGGGAAACCTCCTCCCGGAGCCTGCGGCTGCGAGAAGGCAGGGGAAGGAGGAGGAGGTGCTGGAGAGAAGAGCTGTATTTAACGTCCCCCACAAAGCCCCCTGTGTGAAGCGGGGCTCACACTAGGGGGCTTACAAGAAAGGAGACAAACGCTGCCTTCAGAGGCTCAAAGGCCACAAACTGGCTCAGCTGGCTCCGGAGTCGGCGCCTGCCAGGGCCACTGACTCGCTGTCCCCTGCAGGGGCCACCAGGGGTCCGTGTCGCCAGGATTTCTACTGGGCTGGGGGACCTGCAGGCACATCAGGAAGGCTGGGCTCAGGGCTCCTCCTGATGCCCCGCTTCCCCTCCTCCTGGTCCTTCCAGCCAGCTGTGCAGGAAGGGGGACCCGTATCCCCTAAGCCCCTACCAAGTGCAGAAAGTGTCTTCTCTTCGTAGGGCCACCGCGGTACGTACCACACGCTGGTGGCTTAAAACAACAGGAATGGACTGTGAATTTACTCTCTTGTGGTGTGGACGCTGGAGTCTTCAATGGGACGTTGGCAGGGCCGGACTCCCGCCACAGCCCCCGGGGGAGAATCAGTCCTTGTCTCCCGCAGTGCCTGTCGGCTCCCCACCCTCCTTGACGTGGGGCTTAGGGTTAGGGGTGAGGGGTACCTCCTGCCTCTGCCTCTGCCTTCACACGGCTTCTCCCCTGCCCATGTCTCTTCCTCTGCCCACAAGGGCCCTTGTCATTGGACTTGGGCCCCATATTAATGTAGGATGGTGTCCTCTTGAGCTCCTTAGTTTAGTCACATCTGTAGAAAACCTCTTTTCCAAATAGTCTCATTCATAGACACCCGTGATTAGGACTTGGTCATATCTCCTCCGGGGTAGGGGTGCGATGCAGCCCCTCCAGGTAGATATTACTGCTCTCCCAGGTTACGAAACGGGAGACTTGGGGCGCCTGGGTGGCTCCATCGGTTAAGCGGCTGATTCTTGATTTCAGCTCAGGCCATGATTTCACAGCTCAGGTTGTGAGTTCGAGCCCCACGTCGAGCTCTGTGCTGGTGGCGCGGAGCCTTCTCAGGATTCTCTCTCCACCCATCCCCAGCTCATGAGCACATGCTCGCTCTCTCTCTCTCAAAATATATAAATAAACTTTAAAAAAAAAAAGAGAGAGGTGGGGGGACTGACATCGGAAGTTAGCCGCCTTGGTCAGTTGCAGAGCAAGGGTGCAAACGCATCTTGGCTGGACAGCGAGGTCCACGCATGTCCCACTGTTTAGCCACCACCTCCTCTGTGACCTTGGGAGGCCCTTATCTCTCCCCGGGGGTGAGGAGGGATGTGCGATGACAGCAGTGATGGCTGTGGAGATCAAGGCTGTCACTCAGGAAGTACGTGCAACAGCCAGGCCCTGTGCGAAGCCCCTTATATGTACAAAACTGACTACGGGGCGCCTGGGTGGCTCAGTCGGTTAAGCGTCCGACTTCAGCTCAGGTCATGATCTCATGGTTCGTGGGTTCAAGCCCTGCATCCGGCTGTATGCTGGCAGCTCAGAGCCTGGAGCCTGTCTTCAGATTCTGTGTCTCCCTCTCTCTCTGACCCTCCCCTGCTCACGCTTTCTCTCTCTTTCTCTCAAAAATAAATAAAAACATTTAAAAAGAAACAAAAAACCTAGAGGAGGGAGGTCCCTACCACCAGCTGCTTTCTTCAAATGGGGAAGCTCAGCATTAGGTGAAGCGACCTGACCCGAGCCACAGAGCCAGCACGTCCCAGAGCAGACCCAGACCCACCTGTGGCCCAGGGCTGTGTCCTCAGCCACCCCTCAGCGCTGCCTCTCATGGACACCACTTCCCAGCCTTCCAGATGCTCCTTAGACACCTCCTCGGCCAGGGGCTCAGGGTGAGACACGGCCACTGAATGGAAGGCAGACCAACGTTTCCAGGGCTGGTGCTGTGGCTCCCCGATACCATGGAGGGAGGGTCTCTCCTGCCTTCTGGCTGCGGAAGTGGGGTCCAGGCCCAGGGCAAGCCTGGTGGGCGGATGTGACTCCAGGCTGCAGCCGTGGCTTGAGTGCAGTCAGGCTGTCCGCGCCCGGCCAGCTCCTAACCTGCCGGGGCCGGATGGGAAGGAACCTTCAAAGTCAGGAGCACCCCCCCCCACCCCGCCCCGAGCTTCAGGGCTCCGGGCCAGCGCCCGGGGTGGCGGCGCCCTCAGCGGCCTCTGCCCTGTCTCCCGCCCGGCCCAGGCATCGTGCGCGCCTCCAGCGTCTTCCCCATCCTCAGCACCATCCTGCTGCTGCTCGGCGGGCTCTGCATCGGAGCCGGGAGATTCTACAGCCGCAAGAACAACATCGTCCTCAGCGCGGGCATCCTCTTCGTGGCCGCAGGTGAGCCGCCCGCCCAGGGTGCGCGTCCCAGCAGCGCATGGGGCGGTGGGGGTGGGGGGGCCGCCGACAAAAGTCATTGTTCGTCCTGGATCGCAAACCTCCGGGTGGGAGGGGGCTGGCGCAGGGAGCAGGCAGGGGAAGCGGCTGCTCAACAGGCACCGGGTCTCCTTTTTGGGGTGGTGAACATGTTCTGGAACTAGATGGAGGTGGGGGGTGCACAACATTGTAAATGTTCTAAATGCCACTCAATGGTGCACTTGGAAGGGTTAACTTGTGCTGTGTGAATTTCACTTCAACCAAGAAAATTAAAAAGGTCAAGTGTGCAAAGTGCCGGCGCCTTATAAGCTTGGCTGCGTTGGGGGAAGGGGGGGGCGGGGATGTCCCCAGAGGAAGCCAAGACCCGAAGGAGCTGAGCAGGTAAGGACAGGGTGAAGGGGGTGCAGAACCGGCAAGGGTGCACCACAGAGCCACCCTCACTGCGACCCAGCAAAAACCCAGGAGTGGTGGGTGACAGTGACACAGGCCCTCTTAACTGGTCCTGAGTGGCTTGACACTGTCCCTCCTCGGAGCCTCACTGGGGGCTTCAGTGCATGTGTCACCGCTGCAGATGTGGAGGGAGTCCAGGCTTGAAGTGGGGCTCACAGCTGGCCAGTGGCCGGCAGGTGCATAGACACGATCCCGAGGAGAACTCGGGTTTTCTGGCCTGGGTCTCCAGGGAGCTTTGAGGGGGCAGAGCTTGGCCGGTGGCATCGTGGGCAGAGCCTGAGGAGTTCAGATAACCTTGCAACAAGGGCCCCTGTCAGGAGAAACAGGACGCACCTTCTAGTAAGTAACTTCGAGATGTTACGAAGTTCAGTGAATCTAAGCTGTTAACGAAGCGCCTTGCCCTACCTTATCTGTGTTTGTGCTTTCAAAGCGCCTTTTGTCTCTCCCCGGCTGGTGAGGCGGCCCTAGGTGGGCCCGGTCTCCGCATCCTAAAACGGTCCAGTAGTCCCACGAGGCTGATAATGAGAATCCCCGGGAACCGTGGTGGTCGTTGGTGGTGGAGCTTCCTGTGCTGAGGATGGGGAGGGGCCTCGCGGTGCCCCGCCCCGTCTGGTCTTCTTGGGGTCTCTCTGAGAGATGAAAGGTGACTTCAGGGCCCAAGCAGTTAAGGGACTGGTTCAAAATCTCTCAGCCAGATTCTTATGGTCTTTCCTCTACATCCCTTCCACTTTTGTGTCCTTCCAGAGCAATGGATAATGTGTGTGTGTGTGTGTGTGTGTGTGTGTGTGTGTGTGTTAGCAAGAAGTGCCCAAGTGTTGGGTCACCTTCTTGGCCAGGTCCCCATCCCTTTCACCTCTTGCAGAGGTGGGAGGAAAGGGGCACACCCCATTCTGTCTCCTCCTTGGAGCCCCCAGATTTGCACTAATACCAGCCACCAACGTATTACAGCCACGGTACCAGGGTTCAGTGACCACAACCACATCATCCCAGACTCAAGAGGTGGCCCAGGTGGCTTCAGGGAAGCAAAGACAAAGAAACGGGCTGTGCCCACGACTGTCAGCCTCCAAAGGTGCCCTCTGCCACTGCCCATCTCCCCGGGGGAACCATACAAGGTCACAGGCAGATGTTTCCGGTCACTGGAGCAGCTACGGAGTCCAGGGCCCTGGCACAACCAGGATTCAAATCCAGGCAGCTTGGCTCTTCTCAGACTCACTTATAATAAGATTAAATTAAATAAACAAACACAGAAACAGGTAGTTGTGTCTTACCTCCCAGACTCGCAAAGGTCCGGCACTTCGATGTAATAAATTACAGGCTGCTGATACCCCTCAGTTGTACTCGTGTGTGTGTGTGTGGAATGGTGTGGACACAAGGATGTCCATGGCACCTGTGTCCTAGTGGAGGGCTGGCAGCCACCTGAGCTCCACAGCCTGGTTAGATGTCCACGCAGTGGGTGCGCTTGGTGCGCTGAGAAAGACAGACAGCTCCCTAAGGCCTGATGCGGAACCGTCTGCCTGATGGAGGTTACATGAAAAGGCAAGGGGTCGAGGAGTATTGTGCAAGGAAAAAAAGAGATATGTGTGTATGTGAGAGAGAGAGCAACAGAGAGGGCGGGAGGGAGAGAGACTAGATATAACAATGATATAAGAAAGAAGATAACAGGGCCACCTGGGTGGCTCAGTCAGTTAAGCTTCCAACTTCAGCTCAGGTCAGGATCTCACAGTTTGTGGGTTCAAGCCCCACATCAGGCTCTGTGCTGACAGCTCAGAGCCTGGAACCTCCTTTGGATTCCGTGTCTGTCCCTCTCTCTGCCCCTCCCCTGCTCATGCTCTATCTCTATCTCTCAATAATAAATAAAAATGTTTTTAAAAAATTAAAAAATAAAACAAGAAAAAGAGACAGTAGTCACCCTCAGGAGGGAACTGGGTAGCTAAGTGCCCGTGTTTTACTGGATATTTCATTTACTGAACTCTTACTTTACCACCCATTCACAACCAATTACTTAAAAGAAAAGTTAGCAACCAGAGTTAGGCAATACCTATCCAAGGGAGGCTGGCCCCCAGCCTCTCCTCCGCCCTCCTGTCCCTTGTCCAGCTGGGGGTCTAACGTCTGTCCCTCCCTCCCACCCCGTCTCCTGCCTCTCTTTCAGGCCTCAGTAACATAATAGGCATCATCGTCTACATTTCCAGCAACACAGGCGACCCCAGCGACAAGCGTGACGAAGACAAAAAAAACCATTACAACTACGGTTGGTCTTTTTACTTCGGAGCCCTGTCCTTCATTGTGGCCGAGACCGTGGGTGTCCTGGCTGTGAACATTTACATTGAGAAAAATAAAGAGTTGAGATTTAAGACCAAACGGGAGTCCCTCAAGGCCCCCTCCTCGTCTCCCTACGCCAGGATGCCGAGTTATCGGTACCGGCGACGGCGCTCAAGGTCCAGCTCGAGGTCCACCGAGGCCTCTCCGTCCAGGGCGGCGTCTCCAGTGGGCCTCAAGATCACGGGCGCCATCCCCATGGGCGAGCTGTCCATGTACACGCTGTCCAGGGAGCCCCTGAAGGTGACCACCGCCGCCAGCTACGGCCCCGACCAGGATCCCGGCTTTTTGCAGCTGCACGACTTCTTCCAGCAGGACCTGAAGGAAGGCTTGCCCGTCACCATGCTGAACCGGCGGACCACCCCCGTGTGAGCCCCCCTCTCCCTCAGCACCGGCCTCTCCCCAGAACAGCGGTTTCCGTCCCACAGGAGGGCATCGGACCCTTAGGATGGACCAACAATGGACTGAAGCCAAAACCCACCCCTCCCTCGTCTCCAGAAAGTGTCGTGGGCTGGCTTGGAGCAAAGCGCGGGGAGACGGGACTTGGAAGCGGAAGGCTGACTCTATCCCCCCAAAGGGGCGTTGGGTGGCCCAGGATTCTGAACTCTCCGGAGGCTGCAAGGCCTTGACCAACCCGAGAAAACAGAATTGAGCCATGATCTCCTCTTGGAAATAATTCTTGCCAGAAGAACGGGCTTTCAGAGCCCTCCCTCGCTGCCTGGGTGAGGGGCCACCAGGAGGGATTCACCAGGCACCCGGGGACCTTTGGACACTGGTCAGCTGCTGTGTCTGAGAGGGAAAGAAGGAAGCCGAAACTTGCCCCTTCCTGTCTGTCTCTTGCACTCTCTTGCTCTATCTCTTTCTCTCTCTCTCTTTTTTTTCTCTCTGGCAGTAGCCGGTTGTTGAAATAACAGTGAGTCTGAGGAGAAAGCCCTGTGGCCAACTGGTGCTTGGGCCTTTGTGCTATCCTGGGGCCGGATTCCCTCGACCTGAGGAGACCAAGTCCTGTGGAAGGATCCGCAGTGGAGGCCATTCGCTGGCCTGGGTGTGAGGTAAACCCAGAGTCCGTGGCTTGGCATTCTGGTCTGCTTCTAGAAGTTTCTGCCTTACACAAAAAGGGCAGAACACACTGTACTTGAGAGTCTGGAAGGTTCCACAGGTCTGAAGGAAGGTGCCCATATGGCCTCTTGCTGTGCCCCTCCCCACACTGACCCTCCTCAGAGCAGCTCTGTTCCTCCTCGGGGAGCGGAACGGGCAGACCCCCGTCACCACTGGCGTTGGGCGACAAGAGCTTGAACTTCTGTTCAAGAAAGGGACGTCCGAGGGTGAACAGCGACCAACACATCAGAACAAACATCCATTTCCTAAGTGGTTATTAATCGCGACTGATCACAAGTAAAGGCCAGGGGAGGGAGTTACAGTCAGTTCTTGGTCTTAAGGACGGCAGCAGCCCCTCCCCGACACCCAATGTTGTCATTTATCCTGCCACCGCCCTCAAGGGCTCCGGCCAGGGAGTTCAGGCAGTTTGGATGAAAAGGCCGCGCTGTGCTTTCCTTCCCCCTCACAAGATGGACATCTCAGCATCCGCCTCCTCGGTTCCACGTTGGACGTTTTCTTCCAACCACAACCTTCTCTTCCCGACCCGAGAGGCAAGTGGAGATCGCGGAAGCGTGTGTGGGTTCTGGAGAAAAACTTTTGGAACAGGGAGCTCACCCTCTTTTATATAAAACACGTGCTTTCTAAAGACAAATCCTTTCTTACTTTTTGAGACTTGGTCATCCGATCTCGAGCGGTTGTCTGTGGTCCCAGTAGCTGTCATCCTTAGAGGTGACCAGCGAATTCTTACCTCAGCCACCTGCTCGCCGACCTCCTGGGCCGACTCAGCCTCTAGGAGTTGAGATCTGGGTCATGGTCATCGCCATCCTCCTTCTCCCCCAGAGAGGAAATCTCCCTGGGGACCACCCCCCACACACCTGACTGCCCGGGGACACCGGCCAGCTGAGGCACGGTGTGCCGGGGACCCTTCACGCTTGCTCGAAACCCCTTCCCCCCGTTGAGGTTGGCTTTGTGTGGTGGTTTGTCCAAGCATGTGCAGCAGTGAGTGCTGGAGTGTCAGGGCTGGCGGCCTGCCCTGCTGGGGGCCAACCCCGTCCCATCCCACCCCTGTCCTGACTGCCCTCGGCGCCCACCCACCCACCTTATCAGGCTTGAAGGAAAGGGGCAGCCTCTGGGAACTCATCACCCAGCAAGGTCCCCAGACTCTTCTGTCGCTTCCCAAAGCAAGGCAGCCATGCTGTTTCTCCCACATAAGTCACTCCACACCTGCTGCCCCGGAAGTTTCTATCATTTCATGGAGAAAGCTGTGTTCCAATGAATCCTACCTCTCGCCCAGTCCCAGGTAGAGAATGTGGGACCCCCTCTAGGGACCAAGAAAAGAGTAGAAAGAAGCAACAAGGAAGGACAGGAGAGCGGGGAACAGAACAACCTCAGAGCCCCTGGTCTTCACAGCCTTTCTCCCCACCTCGCCCCGGGCTCCTGGACCCCCTGCCCTGTCCGCCCCTCCGGCTCTCCGCCCCTCAGCCAGGGCCTCCTGGGAAAGTGGGCGGAGCTAGCTCCCTGCCACCTGTCCGTCTGAGACCTTGCGGAGGGGGCTGCGGTGGCCTGTGCCCACCTCCTCCCATCCCCCCCCCCAGCCAGCCCCTGTGTGTTTCGCCAGTTAAGCACCTGTGAATCCTGTACCTACTACTGGTTTTGGGTTGTTAGTTCTGTCTTTTTTTTAATTAAATAAAAACCTTTTTAAAATGTTCTCTTCTTGATGTGGGGGGAAAGGGGTAGAACTCCCTCTGAGTCATTGTGGGCACTTAGGGCAAACAGTGTCCCTTCTGGGGGACCCTGGGGCTCCTCCAGGAGAAGAGGGAGGGAGGGAGGACCCTGTGCTGGCCAAGGTGGGTTTCTCTGGCTTTCTTCTGGGTCACCAGCCACCTCCCTGGCACCGCCAGCTGGCTTCAGGCTAAGCTGGACAGGCCACCCCTCAGTGTGGTGTGGGCACCCGGGCAGCTGAGCAGCCAGCCTTGTCTTCAGGTCCTGCCGGGCAGGGGCCAGCCAGCCAGAACCAGAGCCTCAGAGGCCCTAAGCTGCCTGGCGGGGTTTCTAAGAAGTCCAGCCTCCCTTCCCCTCCAAATTCTGAAATGATTAAAAAATAAAGGAGGCCATGCACCAGAATGACTGGCAAAGCTGGACCAGAGAGCATGGCTCCAACCAGACGCCAGATGGAACCAAGCCATCTAATCTCGGGCCCGGCAGCTGGCCACCACTGCCCCCAGCCACCAGGAGGAGTCAGAGAGAGGGACAGGGTGGCCCCTCAGGGCAGGGCAGGGCTGACACACCAAGACAGGCCCCCCGAGGGTCACGGCTGACGCCCGCTATAACAAAACAGGTTCACCCCTGCGGGGGGCACTGGCTGGGTGTCAACCCCACCCTCCTGGGAGGCACAACTTCTGCCCGAGCTACAGTCCAGGGGCCGTGTGCGTCCAACGACATATTCCCAGGTCCTCGAGTTTTCCTCCCGAGCATCACAGGGTCTGCTGCTCCCCCTGGACCCTGGAGGCACCAAACTCTGAACGTCCAGAAGGCCTTTCCTGTGGTCAAAGCAAAGGGGGGCCACGTCCCAACTCTCGCGGCTGCAGGAACCATTCCCAGCCTGTCTGAACTTTCACCCCTGGCTTCTTCCTCCCGCCTGAGATGGGTATGCAGGGAAACCAATGTCCCAGATGTGCTGAGCCACCAGGTCCCAGGGCCCGGCGAGCTCAGCCCCGCACCTCCACCAACTGACGCCCTGCCAAGCTCCAGGCCGAAGGCTCTGCCAGGCCGAGCCGGTGCCGCCCGGCACCAGCCCTGTGTGCCAGCCCATCTCTGCCTCCCGTCTATTCTTAGCGCTCAGGAAACTCTGTCTCAGCACAAGCTTTGCAGCCGCGCTGGTGGAATCCCGTGGCGGTCCGGGCAGGGTCCGGCCTCCAACGCGGGCTCACGTGGTCACAAATTTGTCAAGTAAAAACTCGGTCTCCCTAATTTGCAGGGTTAGAGCCACAAGAACTGACACAGAAGCAGATGTCCTCACTTCCTACCCAAAGTGCCGCTCCGAGCCCCCCTCCAGCCCAGGAACCCCCATTTTTCCCTGCACTGATGCTACTCAGAGGAGGCGAGACTCATAACCAGCTCCCCCCAGTCCTAGAGGGCTTAATGCAATACAAGTTTACTTCTCACTCGTGTGAAGGCCAGTCGGCGGGGTGGGGGGTGGGGGGTCCTGCGCTCCACAGCGTCTGTCAGAGCTACAGGCCGAGTCGTAGAGGCTCATTTTCTTCAGCAGAGTCTTCCGAGGTTGCCCCGGCATTGACATCCACGGGCCAATGAGGAAGATGGAGGGCAGGTGACTGATCAGGAGAGTAGGGGAGCCTCCTGGGGAGTTTTAATGGAAGTTGTGACTTTCCCTTCTGCTCATATGCCGTTGACTGGAATCCAATAACACGGTCACATCTCTAAGAGCCTGGGAAGATAAGAAACATAATCCAGCCCAGGGGGAAAGGAAAACAGTTTAGGGAACAGCTGGCCGGTCTCAGTTCCCGGGTCTATGTCTTTCAGTACCTGCCTCTCTTCCCTCCCCCCTCACCCACCAGTGCCTACGTGAAACCGAGACTCGGTCTGGGACTGCATCTACCTGTGTGACCTGAGCCCTCCTCCAGCTCAGGCGGGATGTCTGGCCTCTTCTCTGCTCCAGACGCCCCATCCATAAAATGGGTCCACTCTCCCTTCTCTGTAGATTTGGTGGAATAGGCTTGAACTTGTGCCTTGACTTGAACAAGAACCAGAATCCGTGGACATCGTGACCAGCGGGAGTGGTAGGTGCCATAGGAATCCTCTCATTTGATGCGTTCATCCTTGAGGAGGGATAAGCCAAAAGAGGGAGGGAGGGATTTAGGAAGAATAGAAAGAAGGAAGGAAATACTTTCTGAGGATGTTCACAGCACTCATGAAAGGGAGATGCCACTAGCCCAGTGGTTCGCAAGGTGACTTCGTTCTCCAAGGGACACTTGCCAAGGTCTAGAGACATTGCTGGTTGTCACAGCGTGGAAGGGGCTTGCTCCTGGCATCTAGCGGGTGGAGGCCAGGGATGCTGCCGAACAAACTACAACCCACACACCGCTCCTTCACCCCACCCGCCAAGAACGACCTGGCCCCAAGAGTCACTAATGCCGGCGCTGATAGCCCATGCATCGGCCTGATTTTACAGTGAGGGAGACTGAGGCACTGAAGGGCGAGGTCACTGGTGCAGGATCCCACACAGGGTCCTGACACTTGCATCTAGGCTGTGCACATGCTCGGAAAACCCGTTCGTTTATTTCCAGGATTGCCTGTCCCTGCAACGCCTTTTGATTTATGCCTTTTTCTTCTTTGCTTTTGAGCCAAAAGTTTTGGAAACAGACATTGGTTGCTGAAGGAGGAAATGGGAAAACGGCCACCTGGCCTGGGTGCGGGAAAGGGTGCCTGGGTTTGGGGGCAAGAGGCTGACTGAATTCAGCCAAACAGGTAACCGGGAGATCAAGCCCAGAAACCTGGCCCAGCTTGAAGCCGGGACTCCACACCTGCAGTGCCCTCCTCTGCCCGCACCCCTGCCGGCAGCTGCAGGGACGTGGCCCAGAGACAGAAACACGGATTCACGGGGCAGCAGCAACCTCTCGGAGCCCCCGTTCCCCCCTCCGTCAGATGAGGAAGTGGCACTTCCCCTCACCCAAGGGCTGTTGGGAAAATGAGTAAAACCTGACCTTAAGGAAACGTTTGTAAATACCAGAGCTCAGCAATGAGCATGAAGAGTGGGTTTCAGGAGTGTTCGCTAACAACACATGAGGAGTTTCTAGATGGACTGTTCTAGAACAGCTGTTGGAGGTGACGCACTGAGGGTTTGGTTTGGGAGAAACCTGTCGTCCCGCTGATCCAACACGGAGACCCTCTGGTCTCCAGGCCACTGGGTGGGTGTGGTCAGCTGTCCCGTGGCCCCTGCCTTCTCAGCAAGTCTTGCGGCCCCCCCCACAACCTTACTGGGGCCTGCCCAGTTCCATGCAGGCCGTGCAGACTGCAAGAGCCCAGTCCTGGCCACTTTCAGGTGCCCTGGGAGCTGGGCTGCACGGGAAGGTCTGGGTCCCTAGTGTGGGGCTGGCACAGAGGAGAGGCCTGGGGGGTTGGGGGGTGGGGAGGCCTCCCAGCTCAGAACCAGCACATGACTTCCACTCCCTGCACTGGTTCCTAATATAGCGCCCCTGGCTGCCCGGCCCTAGACGTGAGGGGTGGGGTGAGGGACGGAGGGTAGGAGAGGCGCTCAGGGACCTCACTATCCAAAGGCGGAGATGGGGCAGGTCCACCTGATACAGATATTTTTAAACTTGCAGCTTCCAACAGAATTGCCGGTACAACCTCAGGAAAAGAAGTCTGTGATGAAAGAGGTTACGAGTGCTTTTTTTTTTTTTCCCCTTGTGCTCACAACTGCAGGGAAGGGGCCTTGGAAGGACCTACTTCCTGACCTTTGTCCCCTGGTAAGTTTTCTCAGAGACACACTAGCCCCTGAGGGGTCGCTAAAATCCACAAATTAAGTTGCAAAGAGCCAGGTCCTTTTTAAGACAAATAATACTACATTTTCCTAATTCTAAGGGCATTCCAATTTACCTTTAAAACAAGTCTAAAAATACAGAGAAGTTAAAGAAGAAAACACTGTCAGCCAAAACCCCACTACCCGAGACACAAACCCAGGTGTGACATTTCAGTTACCCCCAGTGTATGTGGGGGTGAGGCTTAATCCCCTGCTTCTGGGCACCATTCATCGTAGGAATCTTCCCATGTCTTGACCTATTTCTCAAGGGCGCAATCTATAATGGCTGCGTGAACAGAGATGCCATCGGTTATCTAACTAGTGTCCTGGAGCCGGGCATAGCTTATTTGCTCCCGAGATCTTCAATGGTGTCCGAATGGGGCCACAGGGTTGGGATTCTCAGGATGCATTTGGTCAAGATCCAGTGACTTCTCACCATGAACTTCTGGCTTAGCTTTATCCTAGAGGCCGATGAAAAGGTAAGTTCCTTGTCCACTGAAATACACTCAGGATCGTGTCTACACACACAACTGGGTGTCTGGGTGTGGGCGATAACAGCCTCCCCTCCCCCAGGAGCTAGTAAGCAGCTTCATGCCAAGTTCCTCTTGAAAGGCTGGGGCTTTCATTCCACCAGGCCCCACATTTAACCACCCTCAGCCAAGCTGAATGGAATTCCTTCCACTCTCTGAGTGTATCAGTCAGTAAGGCTGTGTAACAAATCACACCAGAACTTAGGGGCATTAAACAACCGTTAAATATGATCATGGATTCTTATCTCTGCTTGACAGAGACAAGATCAGGATGGCTTATCTCTGCTCCACAGTGTCTGGGGCCTTGGCTGGAAGACTTGAGGGGTGGAGACTGGAATCATCTGGAGGCTAATTTGCTCTTGTGTCTGGCAGTTGATGTAGGCTATTGGCAAAGACTGTAGCTGCAGTGTGCAGCCTGAATGTCTACACGTGGCTTCTCTGGGTGGCCTGAGGTTCCTTACAGCATGGTGGCTAGGCCCAAGGGCCAGTGTCCCCAGAGCAAGAGAGAAAGGTAGAAGCCTCAGAAGTCACATAGCATTACTTCAGCTGCTCTTTGAGGGTGAAGACAGTCAAAAGCCTGCTTGAGTTCAAGGAAAGAGGAAAGAGATTGCACTTGTTGGTGATGAAGTGACAAGGTTCTGGAAGTATATGTGGACACAGACATGCTTCTGTGGCCACTTTTGGAAGATGCAATCTCCCCTCCCCCTTCTTCAACCCCTCCCCTACACCACCCAGGCTCTCCAGTACCTTGCTGGGCTCTCAGCTTCCTCTCCACCCACCAACCCTCTCCTCCACCCTCCATCTCCACTGTGGCCTCTGGAATTCCCCAAATCTCCACCTCTTGGGACACACAAAACCATCCTCTCCCCTAAGGACATGCCTTTCCCTGGTCCTCTTGGTGAATGCCGTCCCTTCTTCCGCTGGGGCTCCCTGCCCAGGTTCCCAACATCACATTCCTGGCTGCTTGACCCCATGCTCTGTCCCGAGAGGTGCGGGGCTGTAAGGGGAGAAAGAATCCAAGGCACCTCAGGGTCCAAAGGAAGATTGGGACACCAGATACAGGTGCCTTTAAACTCGCAGCTTCCAACCAAACTGCCAGTACAGCCTCAGGAACAGAAGTCTGTGGTCAGAGAAGGTTATGAACTCATGTCCTTGGACTTGTCATAGCAAGAGAGGGGTGGGGGCAGGGCAGTGCTGGCACCTGCAAACCATTATTCCTCTGCTCTCCTGGGGAGGAGCCTTCTCTGATGGCTGGGGGTCAACCACCCTGAGCCCTTTGTCACCAAAGTCGTCTCCCAAACACCATCCTGGCCACCTCTTCATGTCTCTCAGAAGCTTCACTTCTGCACCCCAAGTCCTGCCACCATCAGCATCTGTGGGGCCAACCACCCCCACTCCCTGGCCTCACAGCTCTCCTGCCTTCTTGCCTCCGTTTGTCTCCAAACATCACCGCGGACTGCCCCCCACTGTCATCTTTAGGGACAGTCCTTCTCTCTGACCACAGCTGCCAGTGCTCCAGCCCCTTCACTGCCTTACCACCACTCCGCCTGTTCTCAAACCTCATCAAGCTCCCCAGGGCCTTGACCTCTCCAAATTCTCCCATTACAGCGACCTTCCTGGTAGTAGGCCCATCAAGAGTCATCATTTAGAGCTCCTCCTTGCCGATGTCCTCCGTTGCCTTGGCCCCTTTGCCTTCTAGCCTTTCCCTCCTGGAAGACCCCAACCCTCTTAATCACACCTTCCATCTTCTCCTGCACCCGAGCTGCAAGCTGATGCCAGAGAGAACCAAATGAATTGTAAACTGACGCATCTGTCAGCAGATAATGGCCTCCAAGGATGCTTGAGTCCTAATCCCTGAAACCTGCCAATATGTCACTTTATGTGGCAAAGGGGACTTTGGAGATGTAATTAAATAAGGATCTTGAGATGAGGAGCTTTTCCTGGATTATCTGGGTGGGTCTGGAGTCACTACAAGTGTCCATATAAAGGAAAGAGGGAGGTAGGAGGGTCAGAGGGGACATGACGGGAGCAGAGGTCTGAATGGAGGGATCGCAGGCCTTGTGACAGCAGAGTTCAGGGTCCCTTGGGCTCTCAGGATGGAATTGGGGGCAGCAAACCTGATGCAACAAAGGGTCTGAGTTGAATGGTGCAGGGAGGCAGATGAAGTGGGTGTAAAGAGGTTGGACCCACTGGGTGGCACCTGCTTTTTTTTATAGTATCTTAAGATCAAACGCCCAAGGCCATTTCGCAGCCTAATTAAGGCTGAGCTCAAAATGAGATCAGCACGTTGCCAAGAGGACTTCTTCGGCCCCTCCCAGGTGTGCCCAGCTCCGAATGAGGTCCACCTCTGGGAGATGTTTTCTTTCCCCTAGCCATGTCCGGTCCTTCTTGGGAAAAGAGCAGGCATTTGGGACAAATGAAAACTGGTTCATCTGGACGAGTGAAATAGAGACAAAACTCCCGATGAGCTGAGTGCGGCATGCCCAAGGATTGTGGCAAATGTTGGCTGGCAGGATGCTGCTTCCTTTTGAACTTGACCGCAGAGGTAACGATGATTACCTTGAGGTAAATTAGCCATTGCTCCGAGCTGTCCTGGGTCTGCCCCAGCTGCCATTTCTAATGTCCCTGTGGCCTGAAGCCACACAGAAAAGTCCTCTGGACCATCCGATGGGAAAAATTATTTGAGCTTCTGTCCCTTTCTTCTTTCAGTCCATCTGTCCAGCCACCTAGCCACCAGTCATTCAACAAACATCTATGAAGATCCCACCCCTCAGATCTGGGGGTGTTCTCTGAGGGCACCCAGAATGCATCGATAATACAGTCTCACTGTCTCTACCCTCCAGAAGCTTATACCCCATAGGAGAAAGCTGGTCCATCTGTAAACAATAATAATAATTAATAATAATAATAGCAAGAGCCACCCAGAATCTGCTGCCTACTGTTAACTCAGGCCACCAAAACAAAATACCATAGACTGACTTAAACAACAGAACTTTATTTTCGCAGGGCGCCTGGGCTGTGCTGTTAGTTGGGCGTCTGACTTTGGCTCAGGTCACCCTCTCACGGTTTGTGGGTTCGAGCCCCGCATCGGGCTCTGTGCTTACAGCTTGGAGCCTGCTTGGGTTTCTGTGTCTCCCTCTCCCTCTGCCCCTTCGCTGCTTGTGCATGAGCTGTCTTTCTCTCTCAAAAATAAATAAACATTTAAAAAAAAAAACAAAAAAAAATTCTTTTTGCATGGTGCTGGAAGACTTAGAACAGGGCTCTGGGAACAGCCCTCTTCCTGGCTTTTACCTTCTCGCTGGGTCCTCACGTGGCAGAGAGAAAGACAGGACAAGCCTCTAGCATCCCTTCTTTGAAGGACGCTAATCCCATCATGGGGCCCCATTCTCCTGACCTCATCAAACTAATCACCGCCCGAAGGTCCCACCTCCAGATACCATCACACTGGGGTTTGGATTTCCACATGTGAATTTAGGGGGAACAGAACCACAGCACCTAACACGGGCTAAGCTGGTAAAGAGCATTATCTCTGATGCCGGCCGGCATTGCCCGCATTTCTAGACGCAGGAGGGCGGCTTAGAGAGGCTGATGGGTCTCGGGCAGCCCGGCTGGGTGGCGTAGGCTCTGATCCCTGGCAGGGTGGGTGCCACTTCCAGGAGGCCCTCCTTCTCCACGCCCTGGAAGGGGAAGGCCCACGCACAGGGTGCTGATGTCTCCCAGTGGAGGCAGTGGCCTCGATGAGCACAAAAGGTCTGTGTGAAGGAGCTTTTAGGCATGGGGGGGTGGGGGTGGGGCCCAGAGACTCATCCGCGCACCCCTGCAGTCACCCACATCCACAAAGAGGACTTGAGAAGGAGGAGGCCGTCCATCTTTCATGCTCTGCCGGCTGTGGTGGAGGACTCAGGCCCCCCATGCTGCCCAGGCCTGCCCCCCACTGCGGGAAGGTGCGGCCCAGCCCCCCTCCCGCCCCCCACCCCATGATGGCCTGCGGTGTGGCCCGTTGTTGCTGGTGACGCTGAGCAGACCCCACGGGCCAGGCCCCACTCGGCGCCCTTCCCAAGACCATCAGCAGCTCCCGCACTGGAGAGCTCAGGGTGCCCATGCCCACCGCACCAGGAAATTCAAAATACATCGCTATTTCTTCAAATGACTCCCGATCTACCTGTAGTGCTGAACTAAGTAGTAATACAGTGCTGCTTTCTAGATAGTCTGTCTTAAACCACCAGAATCTTCTCGCCCGCCGACTGCCGCTTCATTCATGTGTCTGGCACACAGTGGGTCTGTCTCAGGCTACCCCATGCCAACCCCGGGGACCCCAGGCCCTTGAAGCGGGGCCCACGGGCCGTGTGAGGGGTCGTGTGAGGGGCTGGGGTCCTGTGCCGGGCCTCTGCTTTGGGTGCACCCCCTGGAGAGGGCCCGCCTGCCCGGACACAGAGAGCTGCAGGCAGGGGACAGGGAGGGGAGGGGAGCACAGAGGAGGGAGGAGCTCTCGGGAGGTCATAACCTGGATGTGGAGGCTGGTTTGCAGCCTGGAAGGTGAGCTCTAACTGCCGCTGGCCTGTGGCTGCAGGCGGGAGGCTCAGCTCAGCCCCAGGCAGCCCGGCTCAGCGCACCCTCTCTCCAGGCTGCGGCTCCCTTCTCTCGGTCACGATGGGGCTCAGGGCACGTTACTCCAAAACACGGCACCCCAGCCTACTGAATATTCTAGGTGGAAGGGATTTGAGGAACGGCAGGTGCAAGGACCCCGCCCTGCCCATCTCTCTGCCCTGAAGCAGGTCACAAGACTCTCATGTGGGAGACGCCCCCACCCCCGCACCCGGAGGAAAGGAGCTCCTGTATCCCCAAGACCCCAAGACAGATCTAAATGAACAGACCTGGCTGCTTCCTTAGTTTACCCCACTTGGTTCCTCGCCTCTCGTTTTCCTAGGATAGTTTTCCAGTGCTGTCCGCTGCTCAGCCCACCAGCAGAAACACACTCAGATTGAACCGTTTCTGCAGGTCTTCACGTCCCATGCCAAGGCTCACACGTCATGGAAAACTTCTAGGAAATAAGTTTGTATGTGTTTCTTTTTTTTTTTTTTTTGCATTTATTCATTTTCAAGAGAGAGAGAGAGACAGAGTATGAGCAAAGGAGAAGCAGAGAGAGGGAGACACAGAATCTGAAACAGATTCCAGACTCCAAGCTGTCAGCACAGAGCCCGATGCGGGGCTCGAACTCGAGAACCACGAGATGGTGACCTGAGCTGAAGTCGGACGCTCAACCGACTGAGCCACCCAGGCGCCCCTGTATGTGTTTCTGATGCTACGGAAGCGCGAGCTCAGAACTTGGAAGGGAGGAGGAAAAGGATGCTTTTGCTCCCCTGTAGTCACAATAGGTCATGACCATTCCTCCTGGCTCCGACCACTGCTTCAGAGTTTGGGCTCTGGCTTCCCCTTTCACCAGCTGTGTGACCTTGGGCAAGTTGCTTCTGTATCCTTCTCTATAAGATGGATGTGATCGTTGCACTCACTTTATGGAGTGGAGTGAGGCGTAAATACAGAGGCGTGGAACGACTTAGCGCAGCACATGATAGATAGCAAACACCCACCGAAGATGCGCTGTCCTATGATCGTCATCACCATTAACAGTCTGACTCCTGGCTGGATGCCTGAGTATGTCTCCGCACACAGGCAGAGCATTTCCGGAAGCTACGCCAACCTGAGGCCCGGATTCTGAAGCTCAAAACCCTGCTCAGCTCAGGGGTCTATTCCTGGCCATACATCAGGCTCTCGGATAGGCCCCCAAAGAGGCAACTGGTAAACCGAGAAAGAAGGGGTGCAGAACCCAGGAGGGGTGTGGGGGCTCGTGGTCAGGCAGGACTCTCCGAAGGCCGGCCCAAGCTTCCTCTGTCCTCTGCGGTATCCACATACCCATCAGCCTCTCAGTCATCACCTGGAGAACAACCTACATCTGCCCTTTTTTACTGAAATACATTTATTTTTCGATGAAAACGTAAGTGGCAAATCGTTAATAGAGATAAAACTAAAACAGTAAAAAACAGAACTGCAGTCAGTTCCCACTGGATTCTGGGCTGTTCTTTGGTCTGCAAGCATCAGAAAGGTGTTAAAGGCATACCAACCCCAAACAGGGCTTTTCTTCTGGGCCTAGTTGGGGGGATGGGAGGAGAAATGAAAAGGAAATAACGTTCTTACCCAGCCACAATGCTGGGCAATGCCAGGCCCACGAAACACCCAAAATCCTCCTGCAGTTTGGGGACGGGCTAGGGCTTGAGGCTAAAACCTGGGAGGTGGAATCCCCAAGGTGTCCCTGGGCAGGATTCGGGGTCCCCCAGACTCCCAGGACAAGGATGCACTCATCCCCCCGCCCCACTGGTGACTGGTCTGCCTGGTGTGAGAGCACAAGGCTGTGGCAACTGTGTCTCCAGGGTCCCCTGCCCGCACCCAGCAGTGTCCCCTTATCCTACAGCCCAGAGCAAGCAGCTTCCCACCGTGGCCTGCCCCTCGCCGCCTCCGACTCAGGGATTCTGAGCTGTCGACCGTGGAAGTCTGGAGTCACCATCTAGAACCCTCCTTCCTTGTCTCTCCCGGAGGTATTTCTGGTCCCAGGAGGGAAAGAAAGCCCTGAAACCTGAGGAGAAGCTACCCTTGGTGACGCGCCTGAGAAGTGCATTAATAGAAGCCTCCCTCAGGCCCCTGACACGTCTGGACAGCTGCTCGGCCCCGTCTGGTGTCCCTCAGCCCCAAGGCCAGCCCCCTCTGGCTCAGCCGGACACACTAAACTTAGCGTCCAGCCCCAGCTTGATAATCGCCGCCACCTCCCCAGCCTGGCTGCCACCTGCCCGGGAGACACGGCCACTGGACCCGCTCCCCCACCACTGCCATGTCCCAGACCAAAGCACCGAAGGTCCGAGCGACCCTCTTCTGCATCCTGGTGGGCGTCGTGCTGGCCATGGTGGCCGTGGTGACCGACCACTGGGCGGTGCTGAGCCCCGAGGTGGAGCACCACAACGCCACCTGCGAGGCGGCCCACTTCGGCCTCTGGCGGATCTGCCTCAAGCGGATTTTCATAAGCGACAGCAAGGACAAGACCTGCGGACCCATCTCCCTGCCTGGGGGTAACGTACCCACTCTCTGATCCCGTGCCCGCCTCCTGCCCTCCCTCATCCCCCTGGAAAAGGTGCCCATGGGAAAGCCCAGAAAGAGTGCCCACCCCCACCCCGTGCCCAGGGAAGAGATCTGAATTGCATGTGTCCTACTGGAGGCCAGAGCTGACTTGTCGAATGAAGGCATTTGTCGCTGGCTATTTCCGTCTTGCTGAGGCCTCAGGCTATTCACCCAGAGCAAAGGGCTGCCCAGGCGGGACCCCAGGCTCCTGAAAGACTCCATGGATCTACCAGACCAGAGGCTCCTGGCCCCCGAGGCGGCCCTCTTCTGGGTGCGCCTGGCTCCACTGTCTCCCTGCACAGACAGGCTCAGTGGCCCTACAGCCTCAGGCTGAGGGGACCCGTGGGGCCCGCACAGTCCCTCCCCAGCCTCCAGGCTCCTTGTAATGGTGTTTAAGAATTCCAAGATGGCGACAGTGAGGCCTGGAGCCCAGCGTGGGTCCCTTCTGTGTGCAGGGCTTTGACCAACTGCTCTGGTCACACATCTTCGAAGCGTGGCCTGGCTGTAGATGAGCCACCTGCTTCTTGTCGACGCCATCGCCCTTGCCCATCCCCTCTTAGCTCAGACCCCTTGGGAGCTGGAAGCCTTTCCTCCCGCTGCGGTTTAAGTGGCTGCCATGGGACTGAGCCGCACATCAAGGGGAGCTCCTGGTGAGGAGCACCCGGTATTAGGGGGACCAGTCTACTCCGTAAAAGTGGGGCCTTCCGCATTCGTGGCAAACATGCTATGGAAAGAGCCCCGTGTGGAGAATGGAGGGTCTGGGCTCCAGGCACACATTGCCCATGACGCCCCCGCGGCCGTGGGGGCAGCAAAGGGTATTGTAACTTCTGCGTGGTGCTTGGGCTCAGCCACATCAGTCCCTTCCAGGGCTTACAAATATCGCTCTAAGGTGGCGACGGACCAGGTTGAGTGCGGCGTCTCACCCGGTTCTCAGAAGTATTCCCTCTGCTCTCAGACTGGGGTGTCCCTGACGCCTGCCTTTCAAAGAGGTCAGTGCTCAGTCCCCCGGAGGACTTGCAGGCCGCCTGTGGGACAGAGGAGCCCAAACCCTGTTCCCCCACTTCTCCGTTTCCCCCTCCCTCTCCTCCCGCTGGCTCTAGGAAATCCCTGCCTTGTTCACGCCCCTAGATACTCAGAAGACTTGTAAATACCCAGCTGGCTTAGAAACACTGAGTCCCGGGGCTGAGTTCTTTAACAGACGTGGACATGTGCCTGACGGCTGTATCGCGGGGCCCACATGCCCACGTTCCTCAGCCATGGCTGAGCACACCCGTAAACAGATGCATCATCCGGCCAATTCCCCAGGCAGGGCAGGGCAGGGCAGGGCAGGGCAGGGCAGGGCAGGGCGAGGCAGTTCTCTACGGACCATGCGTGGGAATGCATGCTATGGTCCTGTCCATCTGTCCTCAGAGGCCCTACCTTTTAAAGTCTGGTGAGTTTACAGAGCAGATGAGCAGGGAGGCGAGGCAAGTCCATACAAGGAAGAGACGAACTAGCAGAGGACCAGCGGGCACAGTTTGGCCTGGAGCCTGGCAAGGCCGAGTCCATCTCTATGCCTCCTTGCTCCGGCCCAGAGTGAATCCTCCCTCCCGTGGTCGTGAGCCGTGCCCTTCTCCAGCGAGCTTCTGGAGTATGTTCCTGCTTTCCCCCCTCTCCTTTCTCCACAGATGGACATCTTTACCCTTCCTTTCCCCTCCCACTTTCCCTGCCCGTGTGGGATTGCTCTTTCCTAGACAGAGGGACAGCGCTCATGCATGGTCTCTCACTTATTACTAATAGCAATAATAACAACCACACAAATACCGCACCATCTGCCAAGTATTGTTTTAAGTGCCTTCCACATTTTAACTGTGTCACGTTTTATGTTTATTTCTTTTTGAGAAAGAGAGAGAGAGAGAGAGAGAGAGAGAGAGAGAGAGAACACAAGTGGGGGAGGGGCAGAGAGAGAGGGGGCAGAGGCTCTGACGAGGGCTCTGAGCTGAGAGTAGAGAGCCCAATGCAGGGCTCAAACTCACGAACTATGAGATCATGACCTGAGCTGGAGACAGATGCTTAACCGACTAAGCCACCCAGGCGCCCCCATATTGTAATTTTGAATGACATCAGAAGAAGGGACAGACTAAGAATCTCCAGAAATCCTCTTCTCCATAAATACAATTGAGAACTTTGGCCAAAATGGTCAGAACCCAGGAAATGGACCAATCTTGTGGCAATCCAGTGAGTGCTCGTTCAAGAAAATAGGTGAATCTCAGAGTGGTGAGTTTTGTGGGGCTTTAACTTGCTCTATTCCTGTCCCCCACCCCCAACTCTGTCCTAGCCTTGAAAACCAACAGCCCGCAACAGTGAACATTTAGCAGCCTGGAAGCCCCCAAAGGGGACAGACACTCACAGCCTCATTCCCAGAGAACTGTCGTTATTGGATCTGTCTGGTGGGTCCCTAGAAGTCCCCACTTGCAAGGTTGTCTTCACTGGACCTGATGCTGAGGTCATCCGGTGCAAACAGTCTTTTTCCAAGGGGACATTTGTCAAAAACAATTAGAAAACAATTGTTTAATAGCATACCTTCCTGGGGCAGTAGACCCCAGTTAGGGCAAGCAATCGGCTAACCAGGAAGTCGGAGAATGAGCTACCCAGAGGTGGATTTGAAAAGCTCCGTCGTATTCCCGAGAATCTAGAAGGTCACGTACATGCATCGTACTGTGCGGTGCACGGGAAAGCCCCGAAAGGGTCCTCGGCACTCACCTCGGGCTGATCCCGAGGCTGTGGGCAAGCAGAGAGGGGAGGCGAAGGCAGAGATGCAGGCTGCTTGGCTGGGTGGAGCGCTTAGCTCGGCTGAGCCCCTCAGTAAAGACTGGGAGATGTACTAGTTCCCAGCGGAACTAGTTTACCCAACGTGAGCGGGCCGCCAAGCTAACCGAGCAGAGATTTCAGTGTTCACACATGACAAAGAGTGCAGACTTGACAAAATTAATTAAGAGAAGTAAACAAACAGTAACAAACAGCAATAAGAGCGAACCCCGGGGAAGCAGGCGGGGGGTTGGGGGAAAACTCTGATTTCCACAGAATTGCTCATTATATGATTCACATTTTCCAGCTTTAAATTTAAATTTTTTTTAAATTTATTTTTGGAAAAAAATTTCTTTTTGTGGGGGAGCACAAGCAGGAGTAGGGGAGGGAAAGAGAGAGAGGGAGAGAGAGAGATAAAGGGAGACAGAGAGAGAGAGAGAGAGGGAGAGAGAGAATCCCAAACAGGCTCCACGCTGTCAGCGCAGAGCCCAAAGTGGGGCTGGAACTCACAGATCAGAGAGTTGTTAAGCCAGAATCAAAAGTTGGTCGTTTAACTGACTGAGCCACCCAGGTGCCCCTAAATTTAAATTTTAAATTTTAAAAAATCACAAGACATGCAGAGAAATACAAAAAAGTATGGGCCATACATAAGGGGGATAAAACCAGTCAACAGATCCTTAAGAAAGCCAGATACTGAACCTAAAGACTGTAAATCAGCTATTTTAGATACATTCAAAGAACAACAACAAAACAAAGCCTAAAGAACTAAAGATGAGAATGAAACAGAGAATGTCAATAATGAGATAGAAATGGTTTTAAGAGGACCCAACAGAAATTCTAAAGTTGAGAACTACAATAATTGAAATGGAAAATTTAGTAGCAGGTTCAATAGCTGATCTGAGCAGGCACAAAAAGGAATAAGTGAACTTGAAGACAGATCAGTTGAGGTTAGCTAGTGTGAGGGAGAGACAGGAAAAAAAGAAAGAATGAAGAAAAATTAACAGAGCCTCAGAGACATGTAAGATAGTATCAAATGAGACAACATACACAGAATGGTGGTCCCAGAAGGAGAGGAGAGAGAGAGGGACAAAGGAGCAGGAAGGGTGTGTGAAAAATAATGGCTAAAATGTTTCCAAAATTGACGAAAAACATTAATCTACAAATCCACGAAGCTTAGTCAATTCCAGTGGGATAAATCCGCACCCAGACACCTCATAATCAGAACTCCCAGAAGATAAAGACATAGAATCCTGGAGGCAAGAAATGCACATACAAGAGATCCTTAGCAAGATTTACAGCTGATAGTTTTCCAGAAACCATGGAGGCCAGAAGGCAGTGGGACAACAAATATATATATATATATATATATATATATATATATATATATATATATATATATATATATAAAATCCTCACAAAATCCTTTATAAGGTCCATACTATTATTATCTCATCTTACGGATAAAGAAAATGAGGCACAGAGAGGTTGGGTAACTTGACCAAGGTCACACAGCACAGCACAGCAGCCAGAGATCCTACCCCTCAAATGCACCTTCTTGGTCACTACATTGCACTACTTTACAGCAGCCCAGTAAGGACGCTGTCATTCTTCAGGTGATTCTCATTCTATGTGTGGGAAAACTGAGGCCAGAGTGGCCTTCCCAAAGCTAACCATCTCACAAGTAGAGGTTCAACACTCAAGCCTCAAACCCAGACCCTCTTCCGGTCCAGTCCACTCCCATACAATTCCCCCCACTGTACAAACACAGCTCCTCAGAGCTGCTGATTCAGGCGAACACAGAAGAGGCCGACCTTTGACACGGCACGGTTTAGAAGAAACTGGAACCAGGAGCTGGTCAAGAGAGGAGACTTTTCAAGGTCCCATTCAGCCACTGATTGCTGGCAGCTCCAAAGACCATAAATTGTCTAATTTGGTTTTTCCACTGGCCCAGAGAATTTTAGGACTGTCACGCACAAGATTGACATTTGAGGTCAATTCCAATGGCTTTAGAATGAGAGTGAGGCCTTCCCCCATTGTCCGGAGAGGCTGACTTCCTGAAAGCCCAAGCGAATCATCGTAGAGGGGTCTTCCCCTGACCTTGGGCCAGTCAGAATGGTATTTCTCTCGGGCTCCGTCTCTTCAGGCTAAGGTAACAGACGGCCCCAGGACGCCTCTGCCCTTATGGCACTTTCTCTTCCAGTACTTGGTGCGGGACTGGAGTCACATGACACAACATGATGGCACAGAGCCCAAGAACTTCAGGGGCTTTCTTTCCCATCCACATGAGCCCGTACAGGACACCCAGGCTGTACCTAGACTCTCCCCCCATAGAGCAGCGATGCTCTGACACTCTGGGGTGGGGTCTTGGGGATTTCTCCAGACCATTTGATAAAAGTCTTCCATGAGAGAGGCAGGGGGAGACAGAGCACAGAGACACCACTGTCAGGGGCATCAAGAACTCTTTTACAAAGAACTCAAGACAGTCCTGGCATCGATGCAAGTAAGAAAGTGAAATATTTTTTTCACCCCCCAAATCACTAGTTCTCTTGGTTTTGTGTCAATTAACAAGGTATTTTTTAATATATTAAAGTCTACATCAATGAGCCGGGGGCACATTGACACACTCTCAGTGATAACCCAGAAGCGTCTCCTCATCGTAGAAGTCAGCCCAATGATCAGAGAAACATCTGCATTGACTCAAGTTCAGGGTGGAGTTAAATGTGCCTTCTGTTCTGGTTCTTTGAACTTGGCAGTTCGATCCGGTTCTGTGTAGTCACTCCTTTAACCAGAGTGTTTGGTCAGCCAGAATATTCCCACCCCAGTCAAGCTCAATAGCTGAGTTCACCATATTTTTTAAGGAATAACCCGTTTAACTTTTTAGACCACTGAGTTTTATGTCTCTTCATGACAGACATTTCTGAAATACAGAGAAACAGAAATACACTTTTTTAAGTTTATTTTTGAGGGGAGGAAAGGGGGGAGAGGCAGAGAGAGAGGGAGAGAGAGAGAATCCCAAGCAGGCTCCACACTATCAGCACAGAGCCTAACGTGGAACTCGAACTCATGAACCAAGAGATCATGACCTGGCCGAAATCAAGAGTCACTCGCTTAACTGACTGAGCCCCCCAGGAGCCTCCAGAAATACAAATACTAAAATCGCCATAAGCCATCTGCAAGACAAAGAAGGCTGAAGGAACCTGGAGTTCCTAACTATTGGTCCCAGATCATCACCCTGACATTAGTATCTCCACTGGCTGGACCCAGGGCACTTGCTTCTTCCGCCCCATGAAGGGGCTACAGGCCATCAGGACAAAGGTGTAAGCCCTGAGCGTCGTGTCGTTGGGAAAGGAGCCAGGGAAAAGGCATGGAAGGATACCAGAAAGGCAGGCTGGAATCTGCACAGTTGTCACAGAGCTGTCACTGCCCCTCTCCTCCAAGCCCCTCCCCCATGAGCCCCTCTCTGATGTCTTTCCTTTCCAAGTTGCTCTTGATGCTCGATTTACCCAAAGCACCCAGACAAAGGGGCAGGAGCAGAATCTGCCCACCTCAACAGGACCCTGGGCACTTCCTGAGTGACACAGGCAGACGCCCGCCTTGGTCTTTCCTGGACGAGCGTCTTGTTGGTGCTGAACGTGTCCGGAGTGATGCTTGGGTCTCACGTCCCCCAACCCCTGCTGCAGTCATCAGCCCACAAACGGGCTCGTTGCCCTCTGTGGACAGCCATGGGGTCTTGGGACGGACATGACTCCTGGGTTCAGGGCAGAAGGCATTGACCTTCCTTGTGTGCTAAGTTCAAGGGAGGGGACAGGGCTGGCCCACCCATTCTCAAGCCCTAGGCCGAGAGTTCCAGATGCCCCGAGTGGGAACCCCACTCCCTGGGGGCCCTCAATCCCCCACACGTGACATCATTTAATGGGGGAGGGGTGTACTTGGGTCACTGAATGGGGAAACCTCCCCTAGAAAATCCACAGGCTGGCTTCCCCAGACATCCCGCACCCCACTCTGGGGCTGAGCCAAGACGGGCTCTCCGCAGGCAGCAGTCTGTCCAGGACAGAGACTGCCGTTGACCCGGTGGAGGCTGATCCTGTGTGTGAGTGGCCTCAGTGGCCCAGAACTGCCAGAGAACTACACTCCGGCTGGGCTCCAACGGGCCTTTATCTCCGGGCCCTCTGCTCCGAAGGCTTTTCACTCACAGATTGCAAGTAGTCAGGGAAGCAGCTGACCATGAAATACACTTGAATTCAGTCAATTCTTTTCAGAGGGTTTTCGGTGACAACCGAAATTGGCCCTTAAAGAATGAAACAGAATTGTTCCTTTGTCCAGAGGGAGACGCATGGAGACTTACGACCTAGCACGAACCATTTTGAAGCAGCGATTCAAGAGCATCTATAGCTAATAATCTAACAAATAGAAGAGGGTTGCATTATGCTTTAAAATAGCACCGGAAGCTGTGAGAGAGAAAAGCGCAGCGTTAATTCTGACATCACCGCCAGCAGTCAGACGCCCCAGGTAACTCCGCTCGACAGGGAAGTGATTTAAATTTAGAAGCTCAAAGAGAAGGCTGTTTACCTCTCGGAGAATTTACTGCTGCTAAACCAGGCCCATCTCCAGGGGTCACTTCCTTTCTCCTCCAGGGAGTAGCAATGACCCTGATGTTGGGGGAGGGGGAAAGAAGGGGAGGCCATAGGCTTAAGTGGCGATAAGATGATTTAGGTCAGATAGAAGAAAGCCTGCACCCCAATGAAAGCTATGACTTTGGAAACACCTCAAGTACACTTCCACAAGAAACAGACATCAATAATCGTCTTCTCATAATTTACATGTAGCCAAAAAGGGAAGCAATGAACACGTATAATAGACACCATCTAACCTAAGAGTGGAGGGGTCATGGACCCACAGGAAAAAGAAAGCAAAGAAGGGCATCCCACAAATAAAAAGCAACCCAATTTGATTTTCTTTTTAAAGAAACAAACTATTAAAAAAAAATTCACCCACGTCCTAAAGAAGGAGTAATGAATATTAAACTGTTTTCAATAAGCAAGAAGAACTCATTTGATTTTAAAGCGTGTCAAGTTACAAGAGAAATTAAAGGAGAAAAATGGAAGAGAAATTATGTCTGAAATTATATTTAAAACCAGCATGAATTTCTTTGTTCTGAGGTCTTCCACTAACTCCCCTGCCATCAAACCCAGATTTTCCGTCCCGCTGTTCACGGATCTTCTGTGACTTTTCTGGCAGCTCGCCAGGGAGGTTTTGTTTGGGCCACAGGGGTCAAGGGTCTGATGAAATGACACGATGGTCACATTTGGCCCTTGAAGGGAGGTTCTCTACCCTGCACCCAAGTCCATCCAGATGACCTAGTCAAAAGAGCTCTTTGGGGGGGGCATTTTAAAGGAGCAGGGCTTCCCAAAGTGGCTGAGCATCAGAATCTTCTGGAAAGCTTTCGAAAAACATCCTTCCCCATCAGTCCCAGTGCGTCAGGATGGACCTGGATACTGATAGAAAACACAGCCCTAGGTTTGGGTGTGACCAGGCTTTCTCAGCCTCAGCCCTGTGGATACATGGGGCGGGTCAGTTCTATGCTGTGCAAGGCCGGCCAGCTGTAGGCTGTTTAGCAGTATTCCTGGCCTCTCTCTACCCACTAGATACCAGCAGCACGCTGCCAGCTGTAACACCGAAAATGTCTCCAGACTCTGCCCAACGTCCCCTGGGGGAAGAGGAATGAGCCCCAGGCGAGAACTACCATTTGGCCCTTTGTTGATGGTCTTCCCTGTACACCCGGACAAACCGGGTGCTGAGCCTCAGTTATCCCATCTGCCTAATGGGCTGAGCACCCACAGTACTATCTGCCCACTCGACAGGGTCAGCCTTTGCCTCCTGAAGATCTCTTGACTTCTTAAAAAAAAATTTTATATTGAGAGAGAGAGAGAGAGAGAGAGAGAGAGAGAGAGAGAAAGCACTCGAGCAGGGGAGGGGCAGAGAGAGAGGGAAGAAGAGACTCCCAACCAGGCTCTGTGCTATCAGTGGGGCTCAAACTCACCAACCTGAGATCATGACCTGAGCCAAAACCAAGAGTTGGACGCTTAACCGACTGGGCCACCCAGGTGCCCCAAAATGGCTTAACCCCCTTTATCCTACTGACATTTTGGGCTAAGGGTTGGAGAAAGATGTTTGTTTCCGCCCGGATTCAGGGTTTAGGGAGATGAGGGCCGGCCTGCCAGACCAGCCGGATCACACCCGCCCTCTTTCCCTGGAGCCTCTGGCTGGTCTGCAGGCCCCACGTCTCAACTCACAGGCCGCCTCCCTCCCTTGCAGAGAAAAACTGTTCCTACTTCAGGCATTTTAACCCAGGCGAGACCTCGGAGATCTTCGAAGTCACTACTCAGAAAGGTGAGCCCCCGGAGGGGAGGGCGACCTCTGTCACAGGCTGCAGAGCCAGAAAATCATTTGGCACAAACGACTCCCCTGCTCCGATGGCAAGAAGCTCGTCCTGATGCATCGGAGCAGCGGCGCCCTCGCCCTCTGAGAGCGCAGCATTGGTGGCCGCTGTCCTGCGCTTCTGTCCGTCGGGCTTGGGAGCGGCCGCAGGGAGGGGGTTCCGGGGGGGCGGGGCAGGCCACAGTACATCTTCCCACGAGGCCGAGCGACAGGGAACTGAACCGAGGCCTCAGAACCCCTGCGCCGGTGTTCAGGGCTCGTGGGTCAGCGGATTCCCTCCGTGGCCCCGCTGTCACCCCCGGGGGATCAGGACAGCAGGGACGTGGGGGGACGCCTAGGGGTCCGGGAGCACGTGCGCCTCCAGGGCCTCCCCGGAAGCACCTCGGCACGTGTGCGAAGGCCCCCTGCATGGGGTGTGGGCTCGCACGCTCGCTCGGAGAGGTCCTCACGTGCCACACACGCGCACGCACACACACACTCACACGATCGTGCGCGCCGCCCTGCAACGAGCCACACTTCCCGCGGCCGCTTGGCAGCCCAGGCCCGACCACCCTCAGCCCTCTGCCCCGTGGCTGACGGGAAGCTTTCCGTTCCAGAAAGGTCTCGGGCCACATGGCTCCCGCAGGCTTCGCAGGCCTCTCTCTGCCTGCCCCCCCCCCCCAGTTGGGACCCGCAGCGCAGTGCCCCACGCTGGGCGTGGGAAGGGGAGGTCCGTTGCCACCCCGGCCCCGCCCCTGACCCGCCACGTGACTCGGAGAAGGGTTTCGCCTGGGAACCTCAGTGCCCTCTCCGGTGAAATGGGCGCAAGGGCACCTGGCACTGCACCTCCCCTTCCCCCCACCTCCTGCCACCTATGAGCCGCCCTCCTGTCCCCGCCCTCCTGTCCCTGCCCTCCTGTCCCGCAGAGTACAGCATCTCGGCCGCCGCCATCGCCATCTTCAGCCTCGGCTTCATCATCATGGGGACCAGCTGCGCGCTACTGTCCTTCAGGAAGAAGCGGGATTACCTGCTGAGGCCGGCGTCCATGTTCTACGCGTTTGCAGGTAGCAGGGGGCGGCCCCCCGATCTCCGGGGACCCGGGGCAGCGCTCAGCAGCCGGTGCATCTGGCACAGGGGTGAGGGGTGGGGGGCGGGGGGAAACTGACCGCCACACGCTTTGCTAACACGCTGAGCGAGGGAAGAGGCGCGGCCGGCGGGCCCGGGGAGGGGGCGGTCTGCGCAGGGGGCCTGAAGGCCCGGCTCGGCCCGCAGGTCTGTGCATCTTCGTGTCGGTGGAGGTCACGCGGCAGTCGGTGAAGCGCATGATCGACAGCGAGCACACCGTCTGGATCGAGTACTACTACTCCTGGTCCTTCGCCTGCGCCTGCGCCGCCTTCGTCCTCCTCTTCCTCGGCGGCCTGGCCCTCCTGCTCTTCTCCCTGCCTCGAATGCCCCAGAACCCCTGGGAGTCCTGCATGGATGCGGAGCCCGAGCACTAGCCCTCCAGGCCACCCTCCCACCCCCACCAGCACCCTCGGGGCTTTCCCCTCGGGAAAGCCGAGCCTGGCCCAGAATGTTCTAGAGAGGAAGCGGGAGCTTTATCTTTCCCCGTCCCACCTTCCCCACGACAGCCGCTGCTGCCCTCTCTGAGCCCTTCTCTGGGCTGTGACAGGCTCGCCCTGGGCATCCAGCGTGTGGACCTGACCCAGACTTGCCCGCGGTGGGAGGGAGGCAGGCAAGGCTAGCAGGTGCAAGGTGAGGGAGACCTTCCCCTGGAGGTCAGCGTTGTCCCCACTGAGCCAGTTGTCCTTGATAAGCTGGGTCCAGTTGTCCTCTGGTAGCCCTGTAGGGACACCCTGTGCTCATTTACCGATTCTGGGCGTTGGCCCGAGCTAGTCGCCAGCCACTCCCTCCATCTCCGGGACAAGATACACCCTTTCCAGTGAACTGAACGTTCCCTCCTTGGTTTCCAAGATGCCCGAGGAGCATTTTTTTTTTAAACTGGGTAGAACCTGACTGTGGTTTGAAATAAAAGCTCTTTAAAAACTTATTTTTTCCTTGTACCGAAATTGCTTGGATTCCTGACCACGCCCCAGGGGCCCCATGAAGACAAGGAGAAAGGAAAGCATGTCCCCACCATCCCCCATGCCCGGGGGTATGTTGAGAACTTTTGTAGAGAGATGTAGGGAAAAGTGGGCGATGAGGTCCTGTTTACCAATAAAAAATAGTTCTGAACTCCAGCTTGGATCTCTGGACCCTGGGATCATTGGCAGAAACCAGAGACCATCTGATTAGGCAAGGGTGTTCAGAATAAGGAGGGGTTATTTCCAGAGTCCCCGGCCCGCTGACATCCAAGTGCTAACACAGCCCTCAAGCTCCACAACCACACGTGTCTGATTTCAGATCTGGATTTTTGTTACAAGGAACGTCTGGGCTTAGCAGTTAGACACTTAGGATTATGCGGAATGTCATAGTTGACGCTCCTCTACCTTCCAGAACCCCACCGTATTTGCCCAGCCCTCAGAAACGTTAAGTCAGACACAGTAGAGAGGATTCACGTGCCCCAAACACGCACCAGAAGTCCCGTGTTGCACTGGAAGTCTCCTGTCGCACTAATTCTTCTAGAGCAGGGCTTGCAAACTAGAGGCTGTAGGCCAAATCCCGCCCACCGCCTATTGTATGATCCACAAGCTAAGAATGGGTTTGTTTGTTTTTTACAACATAAGTGGCTTTTAAAAATCAGAAGAAGGGGTGCCTGGGTGGCTCAGTCGGTTAAGCGTCTGGCTTCGGCTCAGGTCAGATCTCACGGTTCGTGGGTTCGAGCCCTGTGTCGGGCTCTGTGCTGACAGCTAGTTCAGAGCCTGGAGCCTGTTTCGGATTCTGTATCTCCCTCTCTCTCTGACCCTCCCCTGCTCGCACTGTCTCTCAAAAATAAATGAAAAGCATTAAAAAAATTTTTTTAAATAAAAAGAAGATTTTACATTTGAAAAGTATTTCCATTTCAATGTCCGTAATAAAGTTTTATTGAAACTGTTAAAGAAAAACAAAGTCGCTCAGGTGGCAGGGGCAGATTGTAATCAGTCATGGACTCTTACAAATACGGAAGAGTCCAGTATGAACTGTGACAGACTGGCTCGCATTACGCAGCCCTGGATGGAACAGGTTGGTGGAGCCCTGTTCTGAGGTAACTGCACTCATCGGTGAGCCTATTAACCGCACACTGTTCCATCTGCAGCGCGAAAGGAAAGAGACTCGTTCGTTCTGTGTAGAACAATTTAAAAGGAAGAAGTGTGAGTCTGGGGGCATCTGGGTGGTGGCCGAGGTGGGCTTGTCAAGATTCTCAGGTGCACGTGGGAGGCTCCGTCGGTTGATCGACCGACTTCGGCTCAGGTCACGATCTCACGGTTTGTGGGTTTGAGCCCCAGGCCAGACTCTGTGTGGACAGCTCAGAGCCTGGAGCCTGCTTTGGATCCTGTGTCTCCCCTTCTCTCTCTGCCCTTCCCTTGCTTGTACTCTCTCTCAAAAATAAATAAAACATTTTTAAAAATTAAAACAAAAAAAAGATTCTTCTCTGTCACCTCGAGGGTTGGGGCTGGACTTGCAGGAGTGGCTGAGGAGCCCCGGGGACAGAGGGCACAGCCCAGCCTCCCCTCCAGCCAGGAACAGTGCAAATGTCTGGCACATGGTTGTGAAAGCAGAAGGGTCAAAGCGAGCAGGGTGACATAAATGTCACGAAGCCAAAGTCCGGGAGCCGCTGAGAAGGGACTGGCCGGTGAGCTGTGAAGGAGGCTGCACAGCTGATAAGCTACAGCCACCAGCAGGACACTGTCCCAAAGGGGCAAAGACAGACCCCGGGAGCAAACGTGCTCCAGGGAAGAGAATAGGAAAATGAAAGTCTGGGCCAGCCAGGGAGCTGGGGCCACGGTTTGTCAGGAAGAAGCAGACAGACGGATGACCTCTTCCCACAAACTCCGTGTTGCAAGTCAGTGCTATTGTTTCTTCTTCTTCTTCTTCTTCTTCTTCTTCTTCTTCTTCTTCTTCTTCTTCTTCTTCTTCTTCTTCTTCTTCTTCCTTTTCTTCTTCTCCTTCTTTTTTCTTTCTTCTTCTTCTTCTCCTTCATCATCATCTCATTTCTGTTACCAGAATTAGACTGCTGTGCATTTTAAACTCCCACGTGGGTGCCTGTGTTTTCTGCACCAGAAGCCCACTTCCGAGTGCAACAGCAACTGCACAGAATCCTGTTGGCTTCCCAGAGTTTGAACTCTCTCTCGAGAGGCAGATGTGCCCCAAACTGCTTTGTAGACAAAAGGGTCGGAGGGTAGCTGCCAGAGAGCCTGTCCTTATCACATCTGCCCCCGCTTCTGCTGTGGGGAAAAACATAACGCCATCAAACAGAACAGAGCCAGGGGTGCCTGGGTGGCTCAGTCTGTTAAGCGTCTGGCTTCAGCTCAGGTCATGATCTCACGGTTCGTGGGTTCGAGCCCCGCGTCGGGCTCTGTGCTGACAGCTCAGAGCCTGAAGCCTGCTTGAGATTCTGTATCTCCCTCTCTCTCTGACCCTCCCCTGCTCTCGCTGTCTCTCAAAAAAACAAACAAACACACACAAAAAAAACCAAAACAAACAAAACAGAACCAAATGCTGAAAGAGAAACAGATCAACCAAACCAGTGAAGGAAACCCTCTTTTTCTCACCAGCCCACGGACCTAGGCTTGCCGGGAAGCTGGTCCAGAATGGGCACCTGGTCAGTCTTGCTCTGCTTGGGTCTGGTGGGGATTCAAGCCATCCCCTTGACCTCCGTGCTGGGCCCAGCCAGGCCACGCTCCCAGCGCCCGACAATGAAAAACCACACAGGGCTCCTGACTCCTTGCCTGGGTGGGTGTGAATTTACCAGCCATGGGACCAAGATTTCCTGACACCTTCACTCTCTCAGCTTTTTAGAATTCACTGGATTCCACGAGGAGCCAGGACTAGCAACTCCGTCATCGAGATACGTATCTGAGTGTGAGACATTTTTCTTTAATTGCAGTAAAATATACACAGCATGAAATTTACCATCTTCACCCTTTCTGAGGTCGGTAATGTTGAGTATATTCACAGTGTTATGCCGCCCATCTCCAAAAGTCTTTTCATCGTCCCAAACGGAAACTCTCCCCGTGAAGCAACTCCACCTTCCCCCTCCCCCAAGCCCCCTGGCGACCACCCCTCTCCTTTCCGTCTGTATGAATCTGGCTACTCCAGGGACCTCGTGTAAGCGGGATCCTACAGTATCTGTCCTTTTCTGTCTGGTTTATCTCACTCAGCATAATGTCCTCAAGGCTCATCGATGTTCTAGCCTGTGTCAGATTCTCCTTTCTCTTTAAGGCTAAGTAATATTCCATTGTAGGGCCCTAGCCTGGTTTGCTTTTCCATTCACCCATTAATGGACGCTTGGGTGTTTCTGCCTTTTGGCTACTGTGAAATGCTGGTGGGAAGATGGATGTACAAGTATGTCTTTGGGACTCTGCAATTTTTCTGGACAAATACTAAGTGTGACATTTACAAAAACTCTTTAATATTTATTGATTTTGAGAGAGCGGGTGGGGGAGGGGCAGAGAGAGAGGGAAACAGAGAGTCCCGAGCAGACTCTGCACTGTCAGGGCAGAGCCCCGTGCGCGGCTCGAACTCACGAACTGCAAGATCAGGACCTGAGCCGAAATCAAGAGTCGGACGCTCAACCAACTGAGCCACCCAGGCGTCCCAAGTGTGACATTTTAAAAATCAAGATTATTGCAAAATATCCATGATGAGCACAGTATCAAAATTTTACATGAAGACAGGATCCGTATTGTTGGTTTTTCCTCTTGTGTCACACTCCCGTGGCTTGGCATGGAGGTGGAAGGTAGCCACAACCGTCCCCGGCGGACAAAGAAACCTGAAGGGCAGGGAAAGGCTTGCTTCCTGCGACCTGGTTCACTGGCCCCGAAACAGGATTGAGAAGCAAGGCTGCTGGTTCCCCACTATCTAGCCAGGGGACCCTCTGCCAGCCAGTCCTCCAGTGACCTCTGCCCGGTGACCAGGGGGGCAGGGGGCGAAGAGACATCTCACCCTCGCTTTGGCTAACACACAGTAGGTAAGTCCTGGCCAATGGCTTGGCTTTTACTAGCCCTTCCTTGAGACTAAAACTTTGAAGGATCTCTGTGTGACTCCATTTTTCCTGGCTGCCCCAATAAAGATGGATTTCCGTCACATCCCAGGGCAATATTGCTCCCGCCTGTGTGACTCGCCCCGTTTTGATCAAATATTTTATTTATAAATTCATTTCTAATGTATACCCTGCCCACTTTTAGAAAAGATCTGGAGTAGAGACAAGGTATTCATAAACCTGTGGTGTGGAACATCTCTATTACACCGGTCACTGGTGTTCAGGACACGGCTGGCCATGGTCCCCTCTAGCCCACATGTCATGGTGTCCCCTCACCCCCCAAACAAGGCACGTTCCTGCATGGTGAGGAAAAGTGAGATAATTGCCATTAATAGGGACGATACTTTGGCCTGAACAGAAAAGACCTGATGGCCTCTTGGAAATATGTGTTGATTTGGGTTTGGGCTTGCCTCTCTTTTCACCCACCAAGTGGCCCTGGTAGCCCCCACAAAGGCATGGAGGATGGGGGATTCGCAACCGCAACCTGAGTGTCGTGGGCTCTGAGCTTAGGGAGCTGAAAAACAAATTCCCAAGTCACTGCTTTAAACATCAGACGCCCTTCCCACCCCATGGCCCCGGGGTGCTAAGGTTGCAAGCAGATTTCCCAGAGTCTTAGGGCCACCAAGCTCTAAGCGTTTCAAAGCCCTAATGAAGCTGATGAAGTGAAGGATGTGGTTTAGCTGGAAGCGTCTGAGAGGCAGGGAGGCAGCCGTGGATAATCTCCTGGGTCTAATGGGGAGCAAACTGGAGCTCCAGGAACCCCAGGTGGTGTGGGTTTCACAGACGTGAGACTTACCGCTGCGCGCAGATGTGGGAAATCTGGTTGAAAGAAGCGTCTCCTTCTCACCTTCTTCAGATAGTCAGAGGACGCCTCAAGACCAGAAAGACCTGGCTCTGTCCCTTCACCCAAGGAGCCCCGTGGCCTTGATGGCAAAGGCTCTGTTGACACACGTCCCTCTTGTCATTGCCCCGTTCAAGGTCTGCTTCCAACACAGGCTGAAAGTGCGTGAAGAGCAGAGCTGGCTGGAATATCCACTGCCGGACCGGAGGCCCGGTGCACAGTAGGTGCCTTTAAGGAGGCAGCGAGGAGGGAAGGAGGGACAACAGATTACTTTGAGGGAAGCAACGAATGCGGGTCTGTGAGTGGGGTGAGAACCCAGGGGGTTGCCAGGCACCAGCGGATTCTGTCTGAATTGATGAAGGCGTTGAGTCAGTTTCCCACGCAAAGGTAGACCCTCAATTTTTGAGGCCCTACTATGTGCCAGACCCGTGATGGTGAGTTCTAGACCAAGGCAGCTGCGGACTTTCTCAGGGCCTCAGTTTCCTCACCAGGCAACAGTTAGACTAGCTCATGTTGGACCAGAGTCCCCTCCAGTCCTACTCTCTGGGGCCCTCAACTCAGGGAACATGACTTACACATTCAAAAATTCACTGCAAAATTCACTCGAGTGATAATGAGAGCATTTAAGCTGGTTAAAACGTGTGTTTTCTCCCTTAAGGCTCACAACTACCCTGCATGTTAGCCACTGCTGTCCCCACTTAACAGATGAAGAAACTGAGAGTCAGCGAGGCTGAGTAACCCAGGGTCACACAGCTAGTAAGCGGCAAAGAATCAGAACCCCTTTCCTTCCTCCTCCCCAGCACTGAGCTGTTCGTCGTCTTGCTGTGTAATATGGGCTCAACCTTGCTGGGTCGCAGCTTTTGAGAAAGCAGTGCTGGTTCTGGAAGGTCCCTGCTGAGCTGCACAGATACGGGTCTCCGGTGTAACTGGAATGAAACCAACACGCACTGATGTATGTTACGTGCATCACGTGAGCATCACGTTAGACGTAAAGCTGGGGCTGCACCTTTCTCGTAGGGAGAGCTTAACACAAAGGTTCATCATACATTTCCTGGCGTGCATTTCAATTCCTTGTCTGTGTTTTAGGGATTAGGACTTTGCTTCTGCCTTAGTCTTCGTAAAGCTCAGACTTAATGCAAGTCTGCTCACACCAAACGGTAGAGTGAGTGTACCGCTGTTTATGTTCACAAATCACAATGTTTGCTCCTCCTGCCCAACCCGAACAAAATAAAACAGGGTTGGGGTGCCTGGGTGACTGGAGTCGGGCTCTGTGCTGACAGCTCAGAGCCTGGAGCCTGCTTCAGATTCTGTCTCCCTCTCTCTCTGCTCCTCCCCTGTCTATGCGCTCTCTCTCTCTCTCTCAAAAATAAATAAACATTAAAAATAAATAAAATCGTGGTGCCTGGGTGGCTCAGTCAGGTAAGTGCCGGCTCAGGTCATGATCTAATGGTTTGTGAGTTCGAGTCCCATGTCGGGCTCTGTGCTGACAGCTCAGAGCCTGGAGCCTGCTTTGGGTTCTGTGTCTCCCCCTCTCTCTGCCCCTCCCTTGCTTGTACTCTCTCTCTCAAAAAATAGGGTTATTTTGGGATATGAGACTGTATCTTTCATACATTCTAATTTCAAAGTCTTGTGTTCTTCAGAATATCATGATTGCTCTAATGAATTAAGTTTACAAGAAGTCATTATAAATTGTATTCACCAAAGGTATTTATAAAAGTAAAATGCCGACTTTATGTATTACCTATATATTTAGATTCTAACTGTAGACTGTTCAAGAAAAGGATTCTGTTGCTTACAATGTTTGGAAACCTTCATTAGAGGATCTTTAAGATTCTTTCCAAGCTACATTCAATGAAGAAAAACATGCATTCAATTCATTTCTTGGAAAAGTTCAAGAAAGAAAGATCTCCCTAAAATAAAGTTTCTGTGGCGTATCTTCTGGAAGGCCAGGGAAGGTTTTTGAGGAAGGAAGTGGTACCATGAAGGCAGATTCCTAGGAGCACCGAGGAGAGACTGCTGAAGGGACAGGGACTGCAGGTGGGGGGACAGCGTTAGGACAGGAAGCATCCCTGCTACCGGATCTTCCTCCCCACCTCCCATCTGTCAGCTCACGTGTGTCCTGAAATAATTCCTCGTCACCACTGATTGGCTTTGCATCCACTTCTCCAGCCAAGGTGTCCATCTTGCACCCCCCAAGACTTGCACCCCCCAAGCTGCTGTCCTGGAGGCCACCCATGACCTCCCCGTCACCAACCACATTCTACTAGACCCTTTCAGTTGCGTTTTGTACTTCCGGTCTCTATGCCCTCATAAAATTCCCTGCATTTTCTCTTCATTCTCTTTCTTTTTACAACGCTCCTATTTTTACCACCTGCCCCCTAAGCTTGGGTGTCTCCGAGTTTCCCCATCTTTGACTCCTCTGTCTCACACCACAGTTTCTGAGACATGTCACTCTTGGGGCGCCTGGGGGGCTCATTCGGTTAAGCATCTGCCTCTTGGTTTTGGCTCAGGTCATGATCTCACCTTTCCTGAGTTTGAGCCCCATGTTGGATCTGTGTTGACAATCAGGGCCTGCTGGGGATTCTCTCTCTCTCCCTCCCTCCCCCTCTCTCTCTCTGTGCACCTCCCCTGTGCTCTCTCTGCACCTCCCCTGCACACACTGTCTTTCTCTCTCTCTCTCTCTCTCTCTCTCTCGAAAAATAAATAAATAAACTTAAAACCTGTGACTGCCATCCCAGCCTGCGTCTCCACCCTGTCTCCCTTGCAGGTGTCAGTCCCACAGGCACCTGCCTGCACCCCGGATGTTCTAGGACACCCCAGACACATAAGTCCAGTCACGACCTCTGGCTTCTTACCCAACCCTATTCTGCACTTTCTGGTCCCTCATTTTAATGGCACCTTATCCGCCCATTCGCTCAATCCATCAGTTGCTGTAGGTTCATTGACTGACTCCTAGCTCGCTCACCGAGCCACACCTCAGAGTCTGCTTCTGAAATGACTCCCAACCTGTACCCCTGCCTTGCTCTCCTGCTGCCCCCTGTGCCGCCCACAACCCCCTCTGCTCCCCTCTCTCTGCCTCTTGGGTCCTGTGCACCGGCCACCAGGAGAGAAGCCCGTTCACATCTTTCACACAAGGGATGTCCTTCACCTAAGCAAATATGTGCTTTCGATTATACTTACTTCCTTTTGGTGTCGTAACGAATCACACAAACTTAGTGGCTAAAAACAACAGACTTATTCTCTTACAGATCTGGAGGTCAGTAGTTTGAAATGATCTTTATAAGGCTAAGATCAAGGCGCTAGCAGAGACGGCACCTTCTGGAGGCTCTGGGTGCGAATTTCCCAGCTCCCAGAGACCACCCGCCTCCCTTGGCCCGTGCATCCTTCCGACCTCTCCTGCTGTCATCACATCTACTTCTCTGACTTTGACCCTCCTGCCTGCCTCTTCGTAGGACTTTTGTGATGACATTGGCCCATAATCCAAGCTAATCGCCCCATCTCAAGACCCTTAACTTATTCTGCAACGTCCCTTTTTCCACAAAAAATGTCGGGTCCCAAGGAATCGGATGTGGGCATATGTTCACAGGCTCCGAGGATCCGGATGTGGACATCTTTGGGGACCATTACTCCGTCACTGCACGCCGGGCACTGTGCTCAACCAGGACGTAACAAGGTCCTGTCCTTTAGGGACTTGTAGTTCAATGGCGGATGATTTACAGCTGAAGTGCTGTGTTGGGCACCGGGGTGGCTCAGTCGGCTAATCCTCCACCTCGGCTCAGGTCATGAACTCGCATTTCGTGAGTTCGAGCCCCACGTTGGGCTCTGTGCTGACAGCTCAGAACCTGGAGCCTGCTTCAGATTCTGTGCCTCCCTCTCTGTCTGCCCCATCCCTGCTCGCACTCTGTCTGTTTCTCTCTCAAAACTAAAGATTAAATTTAAAAAACCACCTGAACTGCGGTGGGGTCTGGGTGGGTCTTGGTGGCCCGGAGGGGCACGTGGCCCGCCCGCTTTCCCGAGTCTGCTGACGTCCTACTTATTCCGTGGGGCCCAGCTCACCATCACAAGGCGACATGTTCTCCAACCTCTCATGCAAAATTCATGCTTCCCTCCTTCGTGTGCCCTTGACGCTGTGCTCACGTTCCCGGTACTTACCCCACTGTGAGCGATCCATCATGTCTTCGTGCCTGGCTGGATTATAAACTCTTTGAAAGGAGGGGCTGCATTTTCTTCAGAAGTATCCCAGCAGCTAGAACCTTCCGCACACCCATCCTTTTTCCAAGCCCTCCGCACGGCAGCCAGCACACGGTGCCCTCGGGACCCACTGGCTGGTTGAGCAGGTGCATGAACTAGAAGGCAGGGGAGGCAGGAGGCGGGCGGGGAGGACAGCGCCGCGGGGACCGGCCAGGGAGTGCGGCGGGGCGAGCCGGCTCCCTGGCCTTGGATGTCCTAGCCAGGGGGGCTCGTGATTCATGAGACCCAGCGAGCTGGACTCGCTCTAACCCAGCACATGGTCGCAGATCTCCCAGATGATGCGGATTTCCGGGCTAGAGCGCACCAGCTGACGGCCCATAAGATCAGATTTCCAAAAGTGCTTTGCTGGAAGGCTCAAAACTCGTTTGTTACGCTTAGATCACAATATTTCTTCAAAATAGTTTTATCTTCTGCCCTGTTAGCGGAACCGGCCCAGTAGGAATTATGCGGGTCCTCAGAGGACCCTCCCTGAGGAGGTTTGGTCCATCAGATAAAGCCTGTTTGCTCACCCACCTTCCAAAGATCCCTCTGCTTTGTCCAGAGTTACGTAACCAGCTTAAGCCGGGTCACGCAGCTAAAAGGATTGCATCCTCAAAACTTCCTCTTAGAAGAGCTTCAGCCTAGAGCGGGCGTTAGGCTTTGTGACCACACGGACACGTCTGGATTCCAAACGGATGAAAGACCTGACCAGAAAGTGGGTGGGGAGAGCAGGCGCGGAGACAAGCCGCCCCCTGCGAGACTTCAGCCCCGCCCCTTGCGGCTCCCTTGTGGCTTTTGTACATAAAGGGAGCAACACGCTCAGCACTAATGAGAACGTTTCCAAGCTTCCCTGGCAAGGTCCCCAAACTTCCAGGCACGCCCCCCCCCCATTACTTTTCTGTTGGATTAGTGAGCAAACAGCATCTCCCCACTGGTTTCCTTTGCAGGCAGGACGGGGCGCGCGGGCCCTGCTCCCGCCGGCCACGCCCACCTTCCAGAGTCCTTCGCTGGCTCCCCTGAGCACCTCGCCAGAGCCACTGTCTTCTCGGGGATTAGCAGCTGTTTCCTAAAACAGTCGTTCAAATCAATTTGCCGAGCAGCGGCTTTAATGAGCTAAGGAGGGGGATAATACCAAGGATTTTGCAGGCTGCAGCTTCTACTCAATTTAATTACCTCCCTCTGTGGATTTACAATCAGCCAGAGCTGGCTTCCGACAAAGGGCCATTTCATCACTTTCCTGAAACGCAGCACAGTAGGTATGTGCCTGCAGACCAGGTCGCGTTGAAGTAGGCAGCACCCATCAGCACCCATCAAAACTGACATGGTGAAGTTGTCGAACTAAGAGTTCTAAGCAGTTAATACCTGGCAAGACACAAAATACCGGTGGATGCTAATGCTTTGTCACTGCTCAGGGAGCTGTGCGGGGCGGTGGGGGGGAGTCCTGCGGCCAGCGCAGTTGCCATCCGGCCACACTGCACTGGCGAAGGACGTCAGTGGGAGGGGGAGGGGGAAGTCTGAAGCACCTCTCTCAATCCCAGCCTGGGAGCCAGGCAGCTCAGCAAGGGTCAGAGAGCCTACAATGCAAAAGGCAAAGGGCCAGCAGGTTTAGAGTGTGGAGGACATGATCTCTGCCACCCGGAAACTCACAAACTCCCACCTGTAATACACAAAATATGATAGAAGCATGAGGCTTCCTTGCACGCAGAGAGAAAGGGGCTAATTCCAACTGGTGAGTACGGGAAGCGGGGTTGACAGTCTTGAATAGTGAGCAGGGCTCCCCGAAGTAAACCGGGGTTGGAGATTGGAGTGCTGAAGGCATACTCGGAAAAGTCAAGGAGCCATCCAGGGAAGAATGGAAAGCGGTCTCATTTGGCTTGCTGTACGTAATACTTGGGAGCAAGACGCGCAGGCGGTAAGAAGGGTGCCTCCAAAGCCCAACTAAGAAATTCAGCGCGTGACGGGAAACCACTGAGGGCATCTCAGAACAAAAGAGTGGCATGGTGAGATCTGCTTCAGGAAAGTAACTCGGGCTGCAGGTAGTAGGATGGACAGAGAGGCAATGTAGTCACGATGGGGGTCCTCGGAGCCCCTAGGGGGCTCAGTCGGTTTGGCGTCAGACTTCAGCTCAGGTCATGATCTCGCCATCTGTGAGTTCGAGCCCTGCATCGGGCTCTGTGCTGACAGCTCAGAGCCTGGAGCCTGCTTCGGATTCTGTGTCTCCCCCTCTCTCACTCATGCTGACTCTCTTTCTAAAATAAATAAACATTTTTAAAAAGCTTTTTTTTTTTAAAGATGGGGTTCCTCCACCCTGAAGAGAAGATTTCCATCCACCAGGGAAGTGGCTTGTTTGGACAACACCGGGTTAGTCAAGCGGCAGAGTCCATTTCAGACGGAGGGGTCTTCAGCTGAACCCCAACCACAGGGATATCTGGATGCTGCCATGTACCCAACCCATTCCAGCTCTCCCTCCTCTAAGCCGACTTTCCATCCTCGGGCGGGACCTGCACCCCACACACAACGGCCCCGCCTTGCAGTTCGGATGAGATTGTTTTCTCACGCACTTTCACACTAATATTCTTGGGGGGGGGGGCACCGATGCTGCGCAGGGATTAACTCCTGAGAGTCTTGTCTGCATTTTCCCACTGAAGATGGGGCCTGGCTCCTTCATCTGGAGCAGCTGGCAGCGCAGGGAGCCTCCAGATCCATTTGATGTGTATGTAAAGAAGTGTTTCTCTTTCCCAAATCCAGAGACGATGTATGTATGTCATATCAATTCAACTCAAAGCAAGATCCCTGGCTTAAAAAACGGACTCGCTGCTATGAGGAAGGATTGTACCTCGTCCTCAGGAAAGGATGACGACCTTACCCACTCACATTTACAAACTTCAGGCACAGTATATTCAAGTCAGATTTATGAGGCCACATTAATGGGATGTTAAAAATAAAATAGGGCACACAAAACATTCTGTGACCTGCTAATGCTTCTCAAAATCACATCATGGCAGATGCAAAGGATTATTTCCCCAACCAAAATAAGGCCCTGACTCAGGGCCATTTTCTGCACGGCCAGCATTGGGGGGCGGGGGGGCAGTTGGATTAATGCCTGCCCCACCTCTGGTGCGGTGTGTTACTAGACCCACACCGTATATTGACATAAACTAAGTTTACGAGTTCTGAAATAAATTCTGGGCTGCACAAACCCAGCGTCAACAAGGGACTTTGGTGATTCTTAGGTCTGTGTTGAACGGCACCTCGAGAGGGGCACGTTTTCTCACAGACCCCTTGCACGTAGCACCTTAAGCCTTTAGGACTTTGCTACTGCAGGGGTTCGGGGATTTAGGTCAAGTCGCAAACTTCCAGAAACTGGTTTGAATTTCGCAAATTAATGCGGAGTCGTTGCTTTGGGCTAGTTTCACCGATCAGTTCTGTAAACGAAGGCAGAGGGCCGTGTCTAACTGCCGTCAGACCTTCGATCATAAAAGTAAAAGGAAGCAGGGAACTGCGGTTCACACGTAATAAACACATCTCCAAATTATTAAAAAGGCATTTTATTATAAATACATTTTAGTTGTAGCAGTAAAATACATTTTGTGTTACCATGAATCTTTTAAGACAAAAGAACTTCACTGAGACAATGATCACAATGTAAGAACTGGAGCCCCCCCCCCGCCCCCGCCCCCAAATGGAAAATTTGTTCTAAGGAACCAAAGCAGCTAAAGTAATTCCAAAACCTGGTTAGAAAAGAAAATGATAAAAAAAAAGAAAAAGATAAAGATAAAGAAAATAAAGACCCTAGAGAGTGGCTTAGGGGTTATTTTACGGTACAAAGTTATTTTTACTCTTAAGGATAAACATTTTAGGGATGAGGACCTCTCAGATGAGGTATCGTTAACGGCAAAGAAAACAGAACTGTTATAATTCTGCCAGAAATGATGATTATTCGGTGGCTGCACGGCTGGTCCTCTGACGAGGTGGAAACAGACCATCTCAGATCTAGCCTCCCTTCTGGAAGGCTTGACGAAATAAGACGCCGTATGGATTTGCCAAGTAATTGATTATATGACGTTAGCTGAACAAGAGCTGTCTTTTTGAAGCACTAAAAAAAAGCAACCACCTGTCACTAATAACAGGACCCTTTTAATAAAATGCAAAACCCATTACCTTTATAGTTTAGAGGAGAGGTGTTTTAAGCCCCATCTTTACCTAGGATACAACTACTACATATAATCAGTACCTTCGCGGGTTCCAAAGAATCAGGTCAGATGACTGGCACAGAGAGCGGATACAGTACAATGTCATATGCACGGATTGACGGGAAGCAGGCGAGGCCTGGATATACAGAAATCCAAGACCCTTCCTCCATATGGGGGGGCGGCGGCAGTGGGGGGTGGGGGGAACAGAGAAACATTCCCAGGCGGAGCCCACACGTTGGGACTTCAACCCAGACACAAGAGCCCTCTGATCTATGCAAAGACAGAAAGAGGTCTTCGGAGACAAGGCATCGTGCAAAGCAAAATGTAAATAAATAAACCAAAGCTCCCTGTGAGTTGGAAATGGACAGAGTAACCTGTGCTGAACACAGAAAACAATCCCCACTGAAGGTCGAGCCTCGCAAAGAGGAAGTACTGTGTTGAAGAATTCCAAACCTGTGCGCTCTAGAATGCTGGACACGCGCGTGTCTATGTCTAAGCCATTCTACCATCTATTACCTTAAAATATTTTTTCTCTTTCTAATATCTCAGTTAATACAGAGCCGAACTAAAACCAGAGGCAGAGCCAATACCCCTCAAGCTGCAGTCCGGCGGGGCGGGGCGGACCAACATTAACAATGACAGTAATATATGAATTTTAGAAAGACTCCTCAGATTTATTATATTATAAGCAGTTTCTTTCTCAAAAATAACTTGTTCATACATGTGCACCTATGGTTTATGAATAACTCATGCTGTGCAGCTAGGAGATTCCCCTAGACTTTTTGCAAACATATATGGATTTTTTTTTTAAGTAGCAAAGTAACCAGAAACAATTATCCATTTTCTGCCATATGCAACACTTCAGGCTCCCCTAACACCTGCCGGGATGGCAGAGAATCCAAAATAACTTTCTTAACCTGAGAAACACATAATTTGAAAAGCAAATCCTTTAACTGCATCCCCGCCCCCCCCCCACCCCCACCAAAAAAGCCAGAAGAACTACGAACACACCAGTTGGGGATTATCTGCTGTTTCCCAAGCCCCAGGTCCCTGCCATCCTGAGACAGGGCCTCCTGGACTTGGTGCCTCTCGTGACGCTCTTGATGGCTTCCTTCTACAATTCTCACCTCCACGGGTACGGACCAAGACCAAGTCTAAGCACACCAGACGAATGGACAGCTTCCAGAACAAAGCCCAGGCCGCAGGGCACACAAAACCAAACTCACCCTAGAAAGGAGCGCGCGCCGCCTGCACCCTAATGTAGACAAGTATGCTCAGACCTTAGGGGGGTCGGCACTGGGGGAAGGGGGGGCGGCGGCCAATCCAGAGGCTCTTGTCACTCCTTAGAGATCTTTCTCCATGAACGTTCCACTCGTGGCATCAGAATTACTAAAATGTCTCAAGTGATCGGCTGTTCACCTGGAGTAAAGAAATGCATGGTTGGAAAGACCTTCAGGCTTTCTCTAGACCGGCTCCTCTCACAGTGTGGTTCCTGCACTGGCAGCATCAGCGCGGCCTGAAGACTTGCAGGAAATGTAAATGATCAGGCTTCAGCCCGGGATCGGAAACTCCGGGGTGGGGTCCGGCGATCCCGAGTTCAGCGAGCCCGCCAGGTAATTTCGATGCTGGCTGAGGTCTAAGAACGACCCCTCTCCCCTGCTCACCCTTCTAGAATCTTAAAATAGGACAGATTTTTAAACAGAGGCTATTGGGTGACTTCTGTGTTGAAAACTATGTAATTTGCTACCCCTTTTTACTTCTCAAACGTCAAAGGAAGTACTAATGAAAAAGTTCATTTCAAAAAACCAAATTATTTTTAAAAAAGTAATATCGATTTCCCCTCCCAGACATAGTTCTAAGGCAGGCAGTCACATGCTAGTATGCAAAATAAAATACAGAAGAGGCCTCCTAGATGAGGTGCAGAAATAGCTAAAAAGACACCCCCAGAACATAATGAAATTCCATATTGTTTAATGAACTCATAGGATTATATAAAACTTACTATGCTTTATGCTTCATTTTCATATCAAAATAAAATCTCTCTGTTGAACGAATTGCAAATAAAGTCTGGTCTAACACTCTGATTCCTGAAACTATATGTATATGAAGGTCTCTGGGTTTTCTTCACGCTTCAGTTCTAGAAGCTTTAGACTATTGTGTAACTGGGTTTGGGATTTAACCACAGCTCACATGACTAAGTCTGGATTCTTCTATCGGGTACCTCCCTTCAAAAAAATTTAGGAACTCCTGTGACGGTTTCCTTAAGGTTTATTCCAAAGTAGGTATTTTCCAGCATTTCTAAAATGTCAAATGTTACCTTAAACATGTCTCATTTTTTAGTGTTTGATATTCTAGTTTAAAGTAACAACAGTACATTTTCTGAATGTGTCTTAGAAGAATGTGGAACGTTAGGAAGATTCGCTCCTTTGAACAACAGTCTTGAAATTGCTAATTCAACAGATGTGTGAAAGTAGTGAAGTGTGAAGTTAGCAGCTTGACAGTAAAATCTCAGCAAATAAATATCCAACTTCAAGTAGAAGGGAATGCGAGACGCCTAACACGAGGACCGGGAAGACTAGCATGCCATTTACTCTTTGTGCTGGTCGGTACCTTTGTAACAAGACATTACTATGTGATATTTTGAACAAGAAGTCGTAGAACATCATCCATTATCTCTAGTTATTGGGTAGTTTGTGGCAAAGCGGGGAGAGAAAAACCACATCTATTAAAATACATTTACTTTGAGATTTAGGAAGCCATGAAGGGTGGTGGTAGAAAACAAGGTTTTCCTATGTTAGGGGGACGGCTCACAAGAAACAATCCTAAATCCTGGTAAATCACATAGGACAAATTACTACCTTTGTGGGGCTAGAAGACAAAAACTGGATGGTAGCCTAGACAACATTTTTAAGGCAGCAATTTGTATTTTTTGATATATTTAAGGTTTCAATCATGTGTTCTTAAACTTTTTCTGGGACTACCTTTTTAAGGACAACTCCAATATGAAACATCATCTAAGGATAACAGGTGTCTCTTTTTAAATGACCGTTTCAGTAAATCCGATTTTCTTAAAAACAACAGCTGAAAGTTAAGATTTATCTTGAAATTGTTTGCTCACACCCTGGCTCTCAGGCCAGGACGGCTCTCTCTAGCCCAGGGAGCTAGAGACACATTCTCTTATGCTTATAGTTTTGCTCTCGAGATGCAGATAGATGAAAAATATTAAACATGTAAAGTAACGACACGAGCACAAGATAAGACTATACGTGAACTACCTCAAAGTGAAGAAACTGAAAGTTAGCTTTCCCAGCGATTTCAATGCCTCCATAAACAAGGAGACTATTTTCACAAATAGGTCTTGGAGATTGCTGTGTTCAATTAGGTAATGCTTATTCAGTGGGAGTTCTGCTTATTTTACTTATGCTGCAATTCTTTGCACTGAACCTGAACTTACTCTAGAATCTCTCATGAAAAAAACTACGCAAAGCAGTTTGCCATTTCACATCTAGAAAACGACCTGGACAGAAAGCGTATCTGTCTGAGGAAAGGAAAGTTAAGGTCATGTTAGTTTAAATGGTCAATAATTAACTACTGATTAATCAGAAACAAAGCTCTGCTGTATCAACTTGGCAAAGCACGTGCCAAAATGGGAACCAAAGCCCCTTTGAAAAGCAACGCCAGAAAATACCCACATTACACTGGATCATGCGGTTTTTCAAATCTTAAAAAATTTCATTGTAGATCAGGAAAGGAAAAAAAAACCTTTAGCATAGACACACTACAAATTCTATCAGCCAAATCTCAAGTAGCCCTGAAATGAAAAAGCGAGATGAGTTTAAGGGAAAAAAAAAAAAAGTCCTGGCAAGAAACAAGAAAAACCTCCGAGTGATACCAAGAACAAAGAAGTAGAAAGACATCATGGGAACAATTATTAAAAAAAAAAAAAAAAAAACTACTCCAATCTGAACCTAGCCCGACGTTGTTTTGACGTTTCCGCAGTCTGTTTCATGGGCGCTTGCTAATTCCTACCCGAGGAACCCCCAGCCGACGGGAGCCAGGAGGAAGCCACGCCCCATGGCAACAGGTAAGACTGGCTCAGAACCGTCAGGCCACGTTACACATACGTAACACACTCAGAGCCCAGCTGGAAAGACAGCGGAGTAACTGAGTCAGCAGCGCATTCAGAACAGAATCTGAAAGGGCAGGAGAGGAAACAGTATCCAAATCTTTGGCGATTAAGAACTAGAAGATGAACAACACTGGGACACAGCAGAGCAAGGGAACTAATAAGTAGCTATTATTTTTAGCTTTTTTTTTTTTGAAATAACGTCTTAGGGATGTCACAACAACTTAGCAGCTTCTTTCTCCCAAGCTTCTAACGTTGGTATGTTTATATAAAGTGGTGGGGGGTGCACCTGACCTCTTTAAATATAAATACAAATAATTTAAAACTGGTATTTTTTAAAGGTTCAAGTATGGAAAACAGGAAATTACTCCACGACAAGGGGTTGACTAACAACATGCCAGTTCCGTCTTCATATTCTCAAAATGCCCTAAAACATTTATCTGACTTGCATTGTAGGGGAGGAGAATCATGGTTGGAAAATTATTTTCCACAGACTTCCTCCCATCAGGAAGATCTAATTTTAATTTGGGCTCTATCTTGAGTTCCGTCATAGAGTCAAAATACAAAAACTTCTTGGGACTGAAGTGACGTTGAGGAAAATGCGGCACAGTTAAAGGTGGGGGACTGACATCATAGAGAGAAAATGTGGCGCTGTAACTTGCTGGCTCTGTTTTCCAACTGTGATTTATACTAACCATTAACACGTCTCCAGCCCACAGGTCTCCGGCGGCTGCCCCGGAGCCCATACCAAAAGCCACAGACAAACCGTGTGCTCCCCCAACTCTGAGCAGAAAGACAGAAATGAAGAAGGCAGGAGCTCTTCCCTTTTCCTGCAGGCTCGCTAGCCCTTAACTGAAGGCATTCTCTTCTCCTAACTTGTCTCGGGATCAGCGGGAGGGGTGGCGGGCCGACAGCAACAGAACTCCGGCCCTGGAAGAGATCTGAGCAGTTTTCTCCACCCCTGCCACCGCTTTCCAACCCCATTTCCAAAACTGCACTGGGAATACAGGATGGTCTGTTCGCAAGGAATCCTCCAGAAAACGATTTTTGAATGGATCGTCAGGATTCGCTGGTTCATTAGCAATGTTTCCAAAGATGATCTTATTTAAAAACAAAAACGTACAAAACAAACAAACCCAAAACACAAGAAATGTTATATTGCAGTTTCAAGATATCTCTGAAGTATAAATGTAGGACGACCCAATCAGGAAAACAGTAAGGACATGCACTGTTTCAAATGTGTTACAGGACCGCAAGTTGTAAGAGGGTAAAATGTTTTCCTTTGGATTCTACCAAAGTTCATTCAAAACAATTTTTAGACTGTAGAATATTTAAGATGGCTATTTAAATTTTATATTTTTATACAAGTTCAGTGGGATTATTTTATAAGAATCGAAAGACATGAAAAACAAGGGTAGTTTTTCGCCCCAGATTTTGATGAATTTTGATACATGTGGGACAAACATTAGATTTTTTTAATGATGTTCCTCAAACAAAACAGTTAGCAAAATATTTGAACTGCCATGAATAATGTCACATTTTAATGTAAACATCAAATAAGGTACCAAAATTTTTACTCGAGGGGGGAAAAGAAACCAAACCTTAAAGCGGCACAATTCTTTATACCACTGGAGGGGGGAGGGGAGAAAGCCAGATTACAAACATTTACACATGCATAGTGAGAAAAAAAGGATTTTACTAAATTCACGCATTTTTAAAATAGTTATCAAGTCTACTAAGCACCAACAATCCTAAAAATTTTTCAGCTTCATGATTTGTTTAAAAAAAAAAAAACACGCACACACACGCGCACACGCACACACACCATCAAATTAACGTTAAAAACAAGCCTGAAGTACAGCTTGTCAGAAATTAACTAATTATGCCAATGTTTTTTCATGTGACGAAAAACAGTGGCAAACAAAATACATCTGCAAAGAATGCCTTTGACTCTATCCTACGGTGGATGGAGATTACAACAGCACGTCATACAGCGTCTAAAACTATAAAAGTTTTAGAATGCAGCATCTTGTCACCAAAAAAAAAAAAAACTGATAAAACTTAAAGTATTTAGAAGATGCTGCCCCTTTATTTTAAAAAATTTTAAATGAATTTAAGCAAAAATAACATACATTTGTACATCAACTGGCCATTTCTGGTACAGAAACCCAGCATATGGTAATATTATTGAATAAATGTAAATGCTACTTACAATTTTTTTTTCTTTTTAAATACATTTTAGACAAAGGTTTTTTTTCTCTTTTTTTTTATAGTTGCACAATTAACTCTTAGCTGCTAGCTTGATGCAAACATATGTAACAATACACAAATTTAAAAATATTTTTTATTCTACATAAAAGCTGTCAAAAGACTCACGTCAAAAATGCAAAATAATGGAATATACTTTTAAAAAATTAGTTGCAAGTCTAGCAGCAAAGCAATTAAGTGAGAACATATTTAATATTAAAACAAAGGGAACTGTGCATCTATAGATGAAGTCCGACTATCTTAATTCTATGGATACAAACAGAAATCAAAACATTCGCCCTTGAGGAGGGGGAAAAAGTGATCATTTAAAATAAGAGTAAAAGCCATTGCTGCCCGATGAGCTCCCCAGGCTGAGTTCCTGGAACAGAGACAGAGGGTCGCTGCTCTTCTTGGCCTGCTCGGGCTGGGGCCTGGGCTTGGGGGGGGCCCGCAGAGCGCTGGCGTAGGACATGGCGGGCTTGCTGCCCCCCGCGCCCTGCGGGCCGCCGACGCCGGCCGACTCCGCGATCTGCTTGTTGGGCATGAGCGGGGGGAACTGGCCGAGGTGCTGCAGCACGTTATAGTTGAAGGAACTGGACACCTCGAGGTTCTCGGACTTCAGCTGATCCTCAGGGGGCTGGACGGTCTTGGGCGGCGGAACTAAAAGCAGAGAACAGTGACACGGATTTCAGGGCGCGCCCGGCAACACGCGCATCTCGGTTAGCCCGGGGTGTCACGGCGGTTCTCGTCCCCAGGAACTCCGTGACAGTAGAGCCACGAGGACAGTCGGCTTCTGCCACAGAACGTGGAAATCACAACACATCGAATCAAACTTCTCAATCGTATTAGTACTTGCAAAGGAATCGACCATGTAGACGGGAATGGCCAGCACACAAAAACGGAAGGTCAAATCTGAAGGTCTGCTTCACAAAATGGATTTTATAATTGCACGTTTTGATATTTAATGTATTAACTGCTCAACTTTGAATATGGGAACTGACCTGTTCTTTCTTCAAAAAAAAAGGAGCTGTATATGCAGACTCCTGGTCAAAATAGCTTTTATTACTAACCTAAAAATAGTTAACATTGGATTCCGTTTCTTAAAAATGTTCTCTCTTGTAATATATAAGTAAATGTACAATGAGGGAGGGGGGAAACAACAATAAATCTTACTTCACATTTCCTACATGTGATCTAATTTTTAACATTCTTTAAAATTTGACCCCACTCAAATACAACTACCCTACAACCCAGCAACGGAAACTACTAGGTATTTATCCAAGGGATACAGGGGTGCTGTTTCAAAGGGGCACGTGCACCCCAATGTTTACAGCAGCGCTATGGACAACAGCCAAAGTATGGAAAGAGCCCAGATGTCCAGTGACTGATGAGTGGATAAAGAAGATGTGGTACACACACGTACACACACACACACATACACACCCCATGGAATATTACTCAGCAATCAAAAACTATGAAATCCTGCCATTTGCAACAACATGGATGGAACTAGAGTGTATCAGGCTAAGTGAAATGAGTCAGTCAGAGGAAGATAAATATCATATGACTTCACTCATATGTGGAATTTAAGATACAAAACAGATGAACATAAAGGAAGGGAAACAAAAATAATATAAAAACAGGGAGAGAGGAAACCATAAGACTCTTAAATACAGAGAACAAACTGAAGGTTGCTGGAGGGGTTTTGGGTGGGGGGATGGGCTAAATGGGCAGGGCCATTAATTAAGGTGGACACTTGTTGGGTTGAGCGTTAGGTGTAAGTGCTGAATCACTAAATCCTATTCCTGAAGTCATTATTACACTATATGTTAACTTGGACGTAAATTTAAAAAAACAATAATGGAAGAAAAAATATATTTTAATAAAATAGGGATGCCTGGGGGGCTCAGTCCATTGAGCGTCCATCCAACTTCGGCTCGGGTTATGATCTCGTCATGGTCTGTGGGTTCAAGCCCCACATCAGGCTCTGTGCTGACAGCTCAGAGCCTGGAGCCTGCTTCAGATTCTGTGTCTCCCTCTCTCTCTGCCCCTACCCTGCTCGTGCGCAGTCTCTCTCTCTCTCAGAAAGTAAATAAACATTTAAAAAATAATAAAATAAATAAACTCAAAGAAAATTAAATTTGACCCCAGTCTTCCTAATTTTATTGTCCACTAAACCATGACTTATTCTCAAACACTGTTTAAATGTTAAACTAAGTAGGAAGAAAAAAAAAATTTTCCTTCTACTCTTCTAGATTGTTGGCTGAGACATGCCCTGTAGTAAGTCAGAATAATAGGAGAAAAACAAATGTTTGATAAACATGTATGCTTCCATATTCATGAGGGAGGTCTAGGAAAACTGAGTAACTCCCTGAAATGGCCCAAACCAGCAACTAAACGGGCATCTCCAGCCAAAGACAGAAGAAGACGTTGGGTGCGTGAGGCAGGCACGTGTGGTCACCAGAAACCGCACAAGGAACAAGGTTGTCGTGCAGGTAAGTTAACTTAAAGGCAAACTGTCTTCTCCACTGATAGTTTCTAGAAATTTAGAATCATCTTTCTCTTCCTGGTACAGAGAGGGAGACATTCTTACAAATAGAGACCTTCCCCTGTAAATGTCTCTTACAAAAGGGTAACTTTTACCCAGTTTTCAGAGCTTCTGTGTCTGTAGTTTTTTAAAAATAGTCATCCTAAAATAATCTTTCTGCCAAAAAACGTATTTGGAGGTGGGGAACTCTGCTCCCTTCACGGAAATTGTATTGGATTGTAATCATAATGCACATTCACTGAGGATAATTTGAAAATTACAGAAAAGGCCAAAGAGGAAAAGAAGTCATTTCCATATACCAGACATTAAGCCTTAAGTTGGTGTGTTTTTTCCTAAACATCGCATAACACAGATACTTCATAACTTATTTAAGTCACCTCTCATTTTTATTTTTTAAATGTTTATTTATTTTGAGAGAGAGAGCGAGCGAGCAGGCATGTGTGAGCAAGGGAGAGACAGAGAGAGACGGAGAGAAAGGATCCCAAGCAGGCTCTATGCCGTCAGCACAGAGCTCGACGTGGGGCTCGAACCCACAAAGCTGTGAGATCATGACCTGAGCTGAAATTAAGAGTCAGAGGCTTAACCAACTGAGCCACCCAGGTGCCCCACAGCAACCACTGCAGAGCTTGCTTGGAATTCTCTCTCCCCTCTCTCTCTGCCCCTCCCCTGCTCGTGCTGTCTCTGTCCCTCTAAAAATCAGTAACTAAAAAAAATTTTTTTAAACTTTAAAAATTCATAAAATTGTTCAAAATTAGTTTAACATCTAATTAACAAAATTAACCTAACATCTTTCTAGAACATTTACTGCTTCTCCGTCTAAATGCCATTGATTTTGTGGGGGGGAAATGTTTTTAAAAGCATTAGTTTAACAAACATACCAGGATGAATCATTAAATTCTACTCCTGAAATGTATATTACACTATATGACAACTACCTAGAATTTAAATAAAACATAAAAAAACAACCTCACCAAATATTTCAGTATAACAGTAGACCGTACTGCCCAACATAATACATGAACATCTTACTGATTGTTTAAAAACTATTTTTATTTACTTTACTAAGATTTATTATTTAACCATGTTCTCATTTTCATGACAATTAAATATTTTCAACTAAATAATCAATACTTACAAAATAGTTCCAACCCAATGTCTACTTTCTTATTTAATCATGAGTTCAAGATTTTTATTAAGACGACTTACCACATATACTCCATCCAGATAAGAGAAACTATTCTTTATTACTAATCTGACAGCCAATGATATTATTCAATGTTATCTGTCTAATTGTGAATTTTTATCTGTGCATTGACCAGGAATATCTGATAAAGCACTATGTGTGGTCCCCACGGAGAGTGACAAGCACTCAGACGCCCCGCGTGCTGGGAGAAGGGAAGCCTCCGGCCGGGCACACGTCACCAGGCGTGAAGGCTGAGCGGTGGTGTGACTGCACCACACACACCTTCACGGGCACAGGACCCATTTTCATTATCTTCTCGCTCAGCACCCATTCACTGAGGACTTGAAGTGTGATCGGTGACAAAATGGGAACTCCAACATCCAAAAAGGTCAAAGACATGATCCTTTGCTCTCACGGTTACAACTGAGAAAATGTGGCCACAACGGACGCAATGACCACTTTTCAATTCCAAACCAAAATGATACAAACAGTTTTCTTCAAGAAGTCTCAAACTTCAGAAAATAGTTTCCCACGTGGTAATTATTTTCCTTCTGATTCACCCCAGGCAAGGGCTGCACTCCTCTAAGAATGAATGAATGGTAAGTACTGACCAGACAGGAAGCTGTGCTTCAGGGCACTTGTGTCTGGAGCTCATTTTTTAACCCTTTAACTGTTACTTTCAACAAAAGAATACTACAATTTTCCTGCTAGTAATGACAAAATAATAACTGTATATTTGTGGAAAAGATACCATAAAATGACATGCACTTTGGACAGTTATTTAGAAACTTTCTACCTTATCAGCTCAAGTCAGGTTTTCATTGATTTTGGCCAAAAGTTACCCTAAAATTTAGATGGGGGAACAAAAAAACAGAGAAAGGATGTTGCCTTTAAAGTAAGTTATAATAGGGGCCTCTGGGTGGCTCCATTGGTTGAGCATCCGACTCAGATCAAGTCATGATCTCATGGTTCATGGGTTCAAGCCCCGCATCAGGCTCTGTGCTGACAGCTTGCAGCCTGGAGCCTGCTTCCATTTCTGTGTCTCTCTCTCTCTCTCTCTCTCTCTCTCTCTCTCTCTCTCTGCTCCTCCTCCACTCACACTCTGTCTCTCTCTCAAAAATAAACAGGGGCGCCTGGGTGGCTCAGTCGGTTAAGCATCCAACTTCGGCTCAGGTCATGATCTCACAGTTTGTGGGTTCAAGCCCCCCATCAGGCTCTTTGCTGACAGCTAGCTCAGAGCCTGGAGCCTGCTTCGGATCCTGTGTCTCCCTCTCTCTCTGATCCTCCTCTGCTCGAGCTGTCTCTCTCTCTCAAAAATAAATAAAAAGATTTTTAAAAAAATAAAAAGAAGTTTTTAAATAAATAAAGTTATAATAAAACAACCAAAAAGTAACCAGGGGCACCTGGGTGGCTCAGTTGATTAAGTGTCCAACTTCATCTGAGCTCAGGTCATGATCTTGTGGTTTGTGGGATCCAGCGTGGCCCCTACTTGGGACTCTCTCCCTCTCTCTGCCTCTCCCTCTAACCCTTCCCCACTTACACACATGCACACGCACTCTCTCAAAATAAATAAACAACCTTAAAAAAAAATCCTTATTACTGATTTTGTAAATGAGATGCTTCTCAACTAATTGAGCTATGATAATATTTATGTTAGACCTTTAAAATGACAAAGCCACCCCCAGGAAAACTACAGCAGCGTATACACTGCAGGCATTAATGAATGTTTTAAAAATTAAAATGACAGTGTGCCTTACCAGGAAACAAAACCAAAATCTTTTTAATAGTTTTGCCTGCCATGTCTGTTGTTCTAAAAAATATGCTTGTATGGCACATACTCAAATACAGGCCGGTTGCAGAAACATTAGATTCACATTCTAAGGATGAACAAAATTAAACTCAAATACAAAGGTTAATGCTACCAGGGCAGAAATTCACCCAACAAAGATCACAGGCTTGTTCACAAAGACCTGTGTCTACAGCCTACAAAGCGAAGGCTGCAGGTTAGAGAACTCAAATAGTATCATTTCTTTCCTTACATTTAATATTAAAAAAAAAAAAAGAGGGAACAGAGAAAGCATAAAAGTGCATCTATCTGCGTTCAAGGCTAAAGACTTTAGACTTCTTACCCACAAATATGAGAGCCTTGACCATTCCAATGCCTTTCTATGCCTTTCTTTCTCTTTAGCTTTAGATTTCTCGGTTCATTAGAATATAAGGAAATAACACACAATTTCTAAATCTCAAAATGTTGGACTTTATTGGTTTCTCTCACGGCCAAGCTCTATTGTATAGTAAGGATTTATTGACAATAAATCCTTGAAAACTGATGTTGACCCAACCAATTCCCACCCCCAATCCTGGGGAAAAAAATCAAAAGCCAGAAAACAAACTTTTCACAAGCAAATTCTATTTAGAAATGTACTTTCAGGGCGCCTTGGGTGGCTCAGTCGGTTAAACACCCGACTTTAGCTCAGGTCATGATCTCCTGGTTGGTGAGTTCGGGCCCCACGTCGGACTCTGTGCTGACAGCTCAGAGCCTGGAGCCTGCTTCGGATTCTGTATCTCCCTCTCTCTCTGACCTTCCCCTGCTCATGCTCTGTCTCTCTGTCTCTCAAAAATAAACATTCATTTAAAAAAAATTAAAAAGAAGCAGAAGAAGCACAAGAAGCACAAGAAGCAGAAGAAGCAGAAGAAGAAGAAGAAGAAGAAGAAGAAATGCACTTTAAATTCCATTACTTCTTTCATTCATTCACAGGTCAAAATGATCCAATCAATGAGCTCCCCAGAGATAGATCTACTTCCCTTCCATACCATAAATATGGACTGAATAACGTTCTAAATTAACACTGTATGCCTGAGACACACCCATGAGCATTAAACATGATTCAAAGACAATAATGTAAATGGGGAGGGGCGCGGGTAGGAGAAGAAAAATGCCATAAATATTCAGGAGCCAAGCAGTTAACAACTGCGGTTTTAACAACGTACCGACTCTGTCTTACCTATCAACTCTCTGGGCTGAGCTGTCCTGCTGGGTCCATTACACGGAATGTTCTGGTAGGGGGTAGATGAGGTGGTGTTTACCCAGGACTCCGGGGATGAAAAGTTGAAAGAAGGTTGGTTACCATGGTCCTGAAGCTCTTTGCACTGAGCAAGGCTGTCTTGAGGAGCGCTCACTTCTTCAGAACAAGGCTGGGCTGAGCTAGAGGAGATTCTTCTTTGGTACAGGGGCCGGCCAGGTCCTCTGGGTTCGTACTACACAGAGAAAAAGGACAGGTCGTGAGTCGGTGAAACTTACACCGCCTCTCCCTTCGGCACACAGCAATCTCACTGTATTCAACAGCAATTCTCAAAGTGCTCCCCTCTGGGACTGTGACCCCACCTTGGCCCCAAAAAGCAGCCTGAGCTCTGGACACAGTGTTCAGGAGACCCAGGTTCAAGACTCAGTTCTGGCCTTAGCAGGTAGTCCTATGACAACACATATCTAATTTCTGGTTCTGGGGGCGCCTGGGTAGCTTCGTCGGTTAAGCGTCCGACTTCAGCTCAGGCCACAATCGTACCATTTGTGTGTTTGTGCCCTGTGTGGGGCTCTGTCTGCAGTGACAACTCAGAGCCTGGAGCCTGCTTCTGATTCTGTCTCTGTGTCTCTCTGCCCTTCCACCCCACCCAAATAAACAAACATTTAAAAAAATTTTTTTAAGTAATAATTTCTGGTTCAGTTTTCTTGTCTGTAAGATATGGAGCTGAACTACCGGTCCTCAGTTCTAAAACTCTATTGCCATCTTAGGGAACATTAGATTAAGGATGAAGAAACGTATTTGCTCAAAACGAAATGGGGGAAATTACAGTCATGGTCAACTGAACCACGGCCACCATGAACAGCTACCCATTCTAGATTTCTCTCTTGTGTCAAATATTCACAGCCTCCCGATTTATTATTCCTTGGACTTAATGGCAAGACAGGCCTCCCCACCAGCCTGACGTGAAGTACCCCTGATTGGCCCATGCGTGTGTATCCTTTGAACACAGTCTCCAACGGACACGAAACATTCCTTTCTTCAAAGCAATCCTTTACAGGTTTGAAACCCAATCAACTTACCTCCCTGAACCACACAACCCAGATCCCTTGAACCCTCTCAACAAGAGCCACTGCCAGCCATTTCAAGACTGCTGTTGCCCACATCCCCTCCAACTTCTTCCTGCCTGCCTGCCGTGGCCGATATTCAGTCTCCACTCTGGCGGCACGGGCGTTATGAGTGGCAGTTCGGTACACAGCCTCGGCCTAGAGCCAGACTACCAGCCAGGCGTCACCTAGGCAATTGACCTGAACGCTTGGGAGCTTTGTCGGTACACACGGCTTCGTTAACCACAGGACCAGCCCCTTCCTTCGCATTATGTTTAGGATTTAAGGGAGTTCAGCACGTACAGCACTGAGAGCTGTTCCTGGCCCACAGGAAGCGTTTGCCATCACACAAGTGTTTTAACGTAACATACAATGATAAGATTCCACGTAGATCTTCAATGACAGAATGAGATGGAAATTTTATTGCACCCCTCCCCCCCCCAAATAATAATAGATTTATTCTTCAGTTTGTGATCATTAGGATTCTGAGGAATCTTTCTTTTACCATTACCGTTAGCAATAACTGGAAATCAGGAACTGGAGATTAGATTACAAAGAAGAGAGAGGTGAGTTAGCACAGTAATAGCAGTTTGTTGGTTGGGAATATAATACAGCACAGAGAGACGCTGTCGGGCCAGTTAAGCGCAGGGAAGTGTGGGCATAAGCACTGCGAGGGGACAGTCATCCCAGATGACCCTCTGGGATATAAAGCCAGGGAGGGAATGGATCTGGACTGGCTGCCCATATTCAGAAAGGCAGGAAAGGATGAGAGAGAACAATTTTCTCACTATTAAACGATGAGCATCCATGCCATTTCTTCATTTCCAAAGTTTTAGCTACTGAAGAGAAATGCAGGAGATCCATCTAGCTAATTCTTTTCATGTATTTTTATTGTTCTTCTGTCTGTAAGTATAATGTTGAAATTCACCATCAATTCTGCTCTGCCTTAAAAGCCAATTTTTTCAGGGGCGCCTGGGTGGCTTAGTCAGTTAAGCGTCCGATTCTTGATTTTGGCTCAGATCACGACCTCAACGCCCCAGTTGACAGCATGGAGCCTGCGTGGGATTCTCCTTCTGCTTGGGATTCTGTCTCCCTCTTTCTGCTCCTCCCCTACATGCTCTCTCTTTCTCTCTCTTGAAAATAAATCAACATTAATAAATAAATGAATGAATGCAATTGTTGTCAATGATCATTCTGAATTTGATTCTGGTTTTCTAGAACATTAGCCACCCTAAGTGTCAACTGTGAATTTAATCAGCACGTTTGCAATTTCTGTCTAGGTCGTTGAGTTGCGATGCTCAGTAGAGTAACTAACCTTTCTAAACTGCTTTACGCTCCCTGTGGCTAGGTAACCCCCGGACTGATCAGAGCAGCTTGTGCACTGTGTCTTTTTTTATCAAGGGTTGTCGTTACGAAGATCATCAGTTCCTAGCATCAAAAGGAGGTGTTTCTTTTGATTACCAAGCCTTGAGTGTTTTAGTAAGCCCAGCCACAATGTGTACGGAATCACATTCTAAAGTCTTTACATGTGACTATGAAAGTGAAAAACTAACATCTGTTATGGGCTCGGAATAAACACGTTATAATAATCAAATCCCCTGGTGATACAGACATTAAGGATATGCACGTGAACTTCGGGCATTAACTTTATAAGCCTCTGTTCATTAAAAAATAAACATATATACACTGATAGTATAAACAAATACCTTTTGACAATGAATAGACACATAAACCACAAGGAGCGCTTGGGTGGCTCAGTCGGTTAAACATCCAACTCTTGATTTCAGCTCAGGTCAGGATCTCCCGGTTCTTGAGTTCAAACCCTGCATTGGACTCCACGCTGACACCGTGAAACCTGCTTGGGATTCTCTCTCTCTCTGCCCCTCCCCCATCGTGTGTGTGCATGCATGCACTCTCTCTCTCTCCAATAAACTTTAAAAAAAGATACATAAACCACAAGGCTAAAATGAGGAAAGCTAAAAATCACAAAGGAATGGAAAGGGTGAATACGAAAGGAGGCAATACTCAAATAAGCTTTTTACAAGATGTGTATCATTTGTATCTTCCAACTGACATCCAAAAAAAAAAAAAAAATCACACAGTTGACATGCATAGCAGGAGTTGAGGAAGTACTGAGTAACATATTTATAATGGTTCCTAAGCAGCTATTGACAAAGATGAATGTGCAGATGGAATATGAAATTCAATTTCAAATCACATCATGAATATGATTGATCCTTGATGTCAGAAAAAGAACAAAAACTTAAAATTATTTTTGAAAAGCCTACTGGTACATCTATTTCATGCGACAGGAATGAAAGTAATGCATGAAAATATGATTTGCTACTTTGGAATCTGTCCTTAAAGGAATTTGAGTAAAGGCAGAGAAGTCCTGATGACAACTGAAAATAGATGGTTTATATACCAAACACATGTCATGAAAATTACACTTTAGCAGTTACATAGTTTTCAGCATACAGGTCCTATACAGATTTTCTTAGCTTTAAACCTATGTCATCTTTCTTTGGGCTATTTGTAAATGGTACTGGTTTGTACATTTTGGTTCCCAATTATACATTGTTAATATATAGAAATGACATTGATTTGTGGGTATTGGCTGTATATCCTGAAGCCTTGCTATATTCATGTTAGTCATAGGATTTTTGTTGCTTTGTTTTCCGGATAGACTCCTGGGGTTCTCCTAGATTGATAATCATGTTATCTTTAAATAGGGATGGTTTTATTTCTTCCTTTCTAATCCGTATGCCTTTTATTTCTTTTTCTTGCCTCACTGCTTTGGTTAAGATTTCCAGTCCAATGCTAAATAGGAGTGCTGAATTTTGCCTTGTTCCTTTTTTTTTTTTTTTTAATGTTTATTGATATTTGAAAGAGAGACAGGGCATGACCAAGGGAGGGGCAAAGAGGGAGGGAGGGAGACACAGGATCCGAAGCCAGCTCCAGGCTCTGAGCTGTCAGCACAGACCCCCATGCAGGGCTCAAACCCTCAGAACCTGAGCTGAAGATGGACGTTTAACCGACTGAGCCACCCAGGGACCCCTGTAGTATTCTTTTTATTTTTTATATATTGAATTCAATACACTGAAGTTTTGTTGAGGATTATCTGCATCGGTGTTCACAAATATAAGTCTAAACGGACGCCTCGGTAGCTCAGTCGGTTGAGCATCCGCCTTCAGCGACTTTAGCCTAGGTCATGATCTCACAGGTTGTGGGTTCAAGTGAGATCAGGCTCTGTGCTGACAGCTCAAAGCCTGGAGCCTGCTTCAGATTCTCTCTCTCTCTCTCTCTCTCTCTCTCTCTCTCTCTCTCCCCCTCCCCTGCTCATGCTCTCTCTCTCTCTCAAAAATAAAAAACAAAAAAATTTTAAGTTACTTTAAAATATGTATATATACACATATATAAGTCTGTAGTTCTTCCTGGTATGCACTGGATTTGTCTAGTTTTGGTATCAAAGTGATGCTGGCCATATACAGTAAGCTGACAAGTGTCCCCTTCTCTTCCGTTCTCTGGGGGACAGACTGTGTAAATTGGTGGTATTTCTTCTTTAACATGTTTGGAGGAATTCAATAGTAAGCTATTGGATGGCACCTTTGGAAGGTTTTTAAACTACAAATTCAGTGTCTTTGATAGTCAATAAATATTTAACAGAAGACTTAAAATGTTGAAAGTTGAATACCATACTTTCTATTTAATTTTGTCAAGATTTGAGGAAGAAATTCTGGATTGAAAAGCACTCTTAGGCATACTTACTCCAAGTTAGCTCCTGATAAGGTTATCATCTCCTGTTTAAAGCAACGTACCGTTAGTTTCATGGAGCGGTACAGAGTAACCCAGAAAGAAAGACACTAGAAAAGGAGGAGGAGAGGGGTATCCCCGTTAAGACCGCAAACAACCAATGTCGGGCAGCGGGGGTGGCTCCGTCAGGAGGGCGTCTGTCTCTTGGTTTTGGCTCCGGTCATGATCCCACAGTCTGGGCTCTGTGCTGGCAGCACGCAGAGCCTGCTCGAAATTCTCTCTCTTTTGTCTGACCCCCTCCCCTACTTGTATGCACGCTCTCTTGCTCTCTCGCAAAATAAATCAATGAACATTTAAGAAGAAGCAAACAATACTAGCAAGTCAGGCAAAATGGAAGGGATACGCTGTAGTTTGCAACAATGTCCATGGGTTCGTGCGATGTCATCTATAGAAAAGTACTTGATAACTTATAAAACAGTAATTTTTTTTAAAGGGCATGATCCCCAGTTAGTGGTGGAGACTGGCCTGAGACCCCGCAAAAATAATAATGAAGGAATATGAAAGGTCTACAATGATCAAGAGCGATGACTGGACTCCACGGAGGAACGGCGTGTGCGGAAGCAGCACAGACTTGCAGCCACCGCCTGCGACGGGCCCCGCCCCGCCCCGCGGGGTCCCAGGAGGCTCACGAACACCAGCCGCGATGGCAAGTGAAGTGATGGAACCGGGGGTTAAATGAAAGTCTGTGCAGGGAACAGCTGGTCTCACCCTGTGCCCCTCCCCCTCCCCCCAACAACCAGAGGAATCCCAGCAGTGAAAGGTCCCCAGGGGAAAGCCTGCCAGGCAGGAGGGCCTGAGAAGTATACACAAAACTCCCCAGGTTTCTTACTGACACAGATCCCTGAAGGTTCCCGGAATCTCCACCATAAACGGTGGTCACGGACAAACAAACAGGAGAGTAAAAATGATGTCTTAAAAAAATATTTTTAACACACTGTTTCAGTTCCTACAGAAATACCAAAACTATTAGATAACAACAAACCCTCAACTGGTGTCCTTTAAAAAAAAAAGGGTGGGGGGGGGGAATACATTTATAAAAATAATCAGTTATGAAAAAGGGAAAACTTTGAGAATAAAAAACCCTTGGAAATTAAACATTTATTTGTTGCATCTAAAATGCAACAGAAGGGTTTGTAGGTAAAATCAAAAAATCTTGCAGAAAGCAGGAAAGTATACAAAGATATCAAAATCCAAGAAAAGATTTGGAGAATCCAGGAGGTCTAACAATTGATCAACCAAAGCTTTAGAAACAGAGAAACAGAGAAAAGAGATGGTAGAACATTATCAAAGAAATACTGTAAGACAATTTCAAAGAGCTAACAGGTAGGAGTCTTTCTCCAGACCAACGCTGCCCAAAGGACCTTTCTGTGATGATGGGGATGTCCTGTGCCTTCACTGTCCAACTGAAATGTGGCCAGTGGAAACAAGAAACAGTTATTTTATTTCAATTCAATTGTCTTTAAAATAAAATGCACGACCTTGGCATAACTTTAAAAATAACTTTAACGTTATATGAGGTTCAAAAGATTCAATCATACTAATAGGTAAATAAAAATTTGCCTTAATTTCCAAAAACATGGTACATTTATTTCTGGATTTTGTTATTGTTTTTCTTAATGGAAAGGTATACTGAAATGCATGTGACCTTGTAGCAAAGTGCATTAAAATCAATTTAGTCCTAAATAAAGAAAAATACCATTTGAAGCATCTCACAGGCAGGGGCGCTTACAATTTGCAAATGGTATTTTTCCCACCAAGCAATATTATTTTCCTACATCCAAACACATGGTAATAGAGGAGACACTAGAATGAAGGGAATATTATACCTAAGGTAGGAATGTCGGATTCGCTGCTGTGACATTTTGAGCTACCCTAAATCTATCTGGTTCCTGTTTACTCTTCTAGAATATGAAACAGCCCAGCTCCATTACAGACCCACGAAGCCTCTTACAATGAGAAAATGTCAGTTTGGGTAGGAAATAAATATTACACAGAAGTTTGCCTTCAGCTCCTATTTGCATTCTCTCTGAAGAATCATAATGATCATAATTAAATAAATTGCCCAGCTTTAAAAAGCAGGTAACGCCAGAGAATTTTTGTTTAATTTTTAAAGAACACTGAGAAATGAAATACCTTCCTTATAGTTAATTTTCTGGTATTTGAGATCTCTAAATTAATCACCTCAGCGGTCGAGCATTCGGCAGCTTTTAAGAATGAAGAATTCTAAAACGAACCACCAACCAGCCACTCCGCCAGCCTCCCGACCAAAAGAGGAAAACTTTATATATCTGGAGACTTCTTTGGCCCCAGGAAGGTGATCAGGTTTCCCCCGGGCCCCACCCCCGAGCCTCGCCCCCATATCTACTTCCTGTAAACTGCCATCTCTGGCTTCACTTGGCATAAAGAGCGGAGCAGTGTGAAGCTGTGTAGGGCTGGGGGTCTGGGGTCTCAGCTCCACTTTGATTAGTAAAACTGTATAAGCTGCAAGTCTCTGAACATCCCGGTGCCTCAGGCTCCTTTAAAAAGGAGGAAGGAGAATAAATGATCTTCAAGGCCTCGGCTACCTCCAAAGTTCCCCTTTTTTAAAGAGATATTCAATAAATCAAAGTCTTTGTCAATGAGAATATATGTAAACTCTTTTTTATTAAAATATCCAAATATAATCCACTAACAACTTTAACAGTCATCAACAATTTGCTAAAATAATTCAAATGTGATACAAACCTACTGAAGCTATTTAAATTCAAAGCTATGCGGCATGCTAACGCGTTTCGGGCAATGATTTTAAAATTTCAGATTATTTTTCCCCACAGAGGGAAGTTTCTATGAAATTTACACTGAGAGACAGGGGTCTGCAACTGTAAATTTCAGAAGAAGATCCCTCTCTGCAAAAGAAAGCTATTCGCAGCAGAGAATGCCCTCTGTATTTCTACCTAGACTGCAGCCCCGTGGGCCCCTAAGCTGTTTAAAAGGATAAACTATACTTCTCTTTCCTTCTTTCCTGACCATGTTTTGCTTCCCCTTTGTTTTAGATGGTTGTCAGTTTCTTTCATGAAGAGACTCTTCCTTCTACATCCATCTCCTGCCAATCAGAATGTTCTTTACTTTCAGACGGCAGCCCAGTCAATGTCTGACACTCCCGTTTCTTTCTGGAGTCCTCGGGTCTAAAATCAGCTCATTACTTATTGCTTAACGGCCCATGTACTCTGTGGGACATCCTTACTCCGGGCTCAGTACTGACTCTGTGTATGTTTATGTGTTTATAAAAATTCTTTATGTTGCTAAACATATGATCATCATTTTCCAAGAAGTCAAGTGCTGTCTTTCTAAACATCAAAATAGAATGCTAAAATTTCAAAAGCCATTTAAGGAAAAACTAACTGACTAAGTTCACATATAAATTTCTATGTGTTAAAGATGGACGTCAGTGTCAGTCAACGATTCATAATTTGCTTACCATTACCATTGTCTTATAAAGTCTACCTCTGATGTATGAGGTTACCAAGCCGTTTTCCATGTATACGTATAAATAAGTAACTGGGGGAAAGGTCAGAAAGTAAGTTAATTAGGGCTCTATTTATAATTATACTATCAAATCTAATCACTAAGGAAGAGCTAAGTGCTCTGGTGGAAATTCCAAGTCTCATTAACTGTGGTGCCAAAAACTTTCATTAAAACAGAACACCTCATTTAAATGATTAGCTTTGACAAGCTACGCATGAAAAGAGGTCTAATTTACTAATCTGTTGATCACAGTCTCTGTTATGCGCATCAGATGGTTTCTTAGATACCACACACCAACAGCCTCTGAGAGGACCACACTATCACCATCCGGCTGGACAGGAGACACGCTGTCCTCACCCGCTTCTCAAGTAGGAAAGGCAGAAGAGAACATGGCAAGCAGCCAGGAATATAATCTTCAAGTTACATTCGTACCATGCTTTGCACCAAAGAAGGGAACTTGGGGGCGTGGGGTAATTGGACAAGACTAAAATCAAAACTACCAACTAACTTCAAACTAGAGTTCTTTGAAGGAAAAAATGAAAGCTAATAGAGGAGTCAAAAGTGTCTTTGTTCAAAATCCAACACTTAAGAGATACTGCAGAGCAGATTCATCCCAGGGGCATCGTGTCCCCCTCCACGTTGCCACCAACAAACGCCGGTTTACTGAAGGCTGGTCCAGAAGAGGGGCTGCCGGCCACCCACTGCCCCGGAAGGCCATCACGACAATACCACCGCTGCGACACGAGAGCGTGCAGCTTCAAATCCTGAGGCTTTTCCGGCGAAGCTTTAGAAAAGAATCCGCCGCGCATTACTCATAAGCACTTTAATCAAACTATGTCCTGGTGAAGTACATCTCAAACGGCCACAGCTTTGTTCTGTACCCGTATCGGTATTGCTGGTTCTGTGTTAGTGTTTTTAACACGGTAAGACTGTACCCACTTGAGAAGAATGAGGATTCATCTCTCAAGATAAAATAACTGGAAAGTACAATGGGAAAAGAAGGCCCCATTCATAACAACAACAACAACAAGGAAAAAAATCAATGTAAGTTAAGTTAAACAGCAATGCAGCTGCTACAGCCTTTTATAGAGGAACATTCAGACAATACACAAAAAGGAATGGAAGGAGAGAGGTGGGGGGAAGGGGGGGTTAAGATATTTATGCCAATAAAAGATCGTACCAGTTCTTAATGAGAGGTTTAAGATATTTGTAAAGACAATGGTTCCCCCCCAATTTAAGGTATATATTTGATGTAATTAAAAAAAAAAAAAAGGCTTTTCTTTGGGACTGGGGGATGGTGTGGGAGGAGGGGGAGTTCACAAAGGTATTCTAAACTTGCGGTAAAAACCCAATGATTATTTTCCCTTCCACTTCTACAAGGAGAAAAAAAGCAGTAAGGGAAACGTTATACTATCAAAATAGAATACTACCAAGACCTCAAAAACTAAAACAGTGCAATTCTGGTGCAGGAACTATCCAGATAGAGGAGGAGAAAAATAGAAAGTCTGGAAACAGATCTGAGTTGACACTGACGAACAGCATCTCACTCAGAAGTTACATTATACAGTTTTCATACAAAGTGAAAAATCTCATACAGAAAAAATTACCCGTGGAAAATTGTGAATCATGCCAAAATTACCAGAAACAGAGCCCTTGGAGGCTCTGAGGCCAAGAATTAACTTCTATCGTTTCTCTTTACATCTCCTCTCTCCCCGCCCCCCCAGCAGTTAGCCGAAATGAAGTGGGAGACGGTGCTAGGCTCAAGAACTTAGCATGTGCTAAGAGAGCTACTATCCTACATAGTGAGAATGCAAGAATTTAGTGAGTATGAAGACAACTGGCTAAATATTTAGAGAGAACTTAAATTATAACGCCAAGCTTACACTGAAATTTAAAATCAAATTGGAGCGACTGGTCAATCTATTTCCAATCAGGAATGAGGGACGGTCTGTGATCTGGCCCGGGGTCATCAAGAACTAGAAGTGGGAGGAGGGTGCTGCCAGCATGGCCGGACCTTTTACTACATCGAAGGAAAACCCGTGGACTTAAGTCTTAAACATCCAAACAAGAATACTCTAAAAATTTTAAGTAGCATAAAATGTTACAGAATAGGATCAAGATCCCATTTAGCTGCCTTGACTGGTGGAAAGAAAGGTCTGATGGGGTGATAGAACCGAGCACAGCAATTTGGGGAAAAAGACGGCTTCAAGTTTTCCCAACAAGTAATCAACCAAATGCTCATACTGAGGAACGTTATGAAACCACACGCGCATCTCCATGAATGCTCCGAAGAGCAAATGTTACAGTAGCTTTCTTTGTAAAGTGAAATTAGAAATAAGTTCTCTAACTGCTACATTTTCCCTGCTGACCGTGTACTTCGTTTGTCAAAAGGAAACCGAAATTATTATAAAAAAGAAAATACTAAGGAAACAGAATATGAAAACCCATCTCTCTTCAAATTAACTGTTAAGCTCACCCCTAGGTGTTTTAAGAGTAATCTACCAAGGTTTCTCACAGTAAAAGAATTCATAATACAGAAGAAAATAAGACATTTTTCTATATTGTTAAAGAAACTATTTTCAATGACTGGAAATAAATAGCAAACACAAACTATTCATTCTATGAGATGACTCATATAACAGCATTTTGTGCCACATCACACACAAACATTATCCCAATGCACTGAAAATGCAAATCTGCAATGGGATAAAAACCAGATTTTCCTTGTCAAGGTATTTTTCCCATGCTGCAAGGTAGTCATCATCAGTGAATCTCGTGCATCAAGATAAAGGTGACTACGTTTCTGCAAGAGTAATTTCATTCTCAGGACCCACTGACAACTGAGGGCACTTACTCAAACACAGCTTCACAGTAGGATCAAATATTAAGAGCTTGAAGGTACAAAGAATTTAAATTCCAAAACTAAGGGATATTTAAATAGATCGAAGATCAAAGAACATTATTCAGTATTCGGTATTCTTTAGTGAAGTGTAAATCTTTGTAGAACCTGGTAAAACCTTCGGCACATTGTTCCCTCCATATATTATGAATTCATCGGGCAGGTTAAATCAAAGGCATCACCAGAGGTATCAGTAGAGACGGTGGAGTCTATCGCTCCATAAAAGCAATGAAAACACTGGCAAAAGCGGTCACCATCAACTTTCTTGAAATTCGGGAAACTAAAGCTTGCAGCAACCAAGAGAGCGTTTCATCAAGAAAAACCGGGAAAGTTCAGTAAGAATAGAGAGTGCCGGGGTATTTTACCTTCCTCTAGTCCCAACACCCTGCTCTCCGGCCCAGTGGCAGCCGTGAATCCACGGTCCTGCGTTTCCAGCACCAGAGGGAGCAGAGCAGACCTTGTTCTCAAAGAACTGTCAGGACTTTTGGTGACCTGTCTGGTGGTCCCAAGAAGACTGGCTCCAAAAAAAACACACACACACACAGACACCGGCCTTATTTGTGTAACTCAGAACTCAGCCAGTACAAGACCATATTAAAAACATTGAAAGGCAAATGATTTTTAGTCGCTGCTGCCTGAGGCCAGGGGTAACAACTGGACCAGACAAGCAGATTAACCAAAAGCTTTGGAGGAAAGGCCGAGGAATGAGCTGCACACATTCCTAGCAACCTAAAAGACTACACACACTCCATGCTCAGAAAAGACCCGAGAAGGCTCCGCACCGGCTGATCTGGAAGCTCTGCAGCAGCAGGAGGGTAGGGCTAAGGCAGAGAAGTCCGCGCCCAGCTGGGCACGGAAGGGGTGCCCGAACGCACATGCAGGTGCCTCTGTAGAAACCAGGACCTGCTTTCAGTCCCGGGCATTTAAGGAAATCTCTGTGCAATGATTAGCTGACCATTAACCAAACAGCATGAAGACTTCAGACACATCACAACCACAGACTTTAAAAAATTAATTCAGAATTTTTAATTAGTTTAAAAATATTTTGTAGCTAATCAGAAAAGTCACTCAACAAATGACAACAAAATCAAAAAGCAAAAGGAGAAGAGAGATTTCATGAAGCCGGTAAGGAAGAGAGAGTGGTGGCTGCAGACATCAGAAAAAAACATACTTGAAGACAGAAACAGTTGTGAGAGAAAACGGACATTACATAATAGTGAAAAGGTCAGTCTATCAAAAAGATATAACAATCATCCATATACATAAACCTAACAGCAGAGCCCCAACGTACATGGAGCAGAAACTGACAGAGCTAAAAGGAGAGACAGAGATTCAACATTAGCAGTTGAGAGATTTCATTCAATCCCCTACCTTCAGTGAGGGATACAGAACCTAGACAGAGATCTAAAGGAAACCAAAAATTTGAACAACAATATAAACCAGAGACCTAACACTCCACCCAACAAGAACAAAATAGTCATGCTTTTCCAGTGCACTTGAAACATTCTCTAAAAAAGACCCTGTGTTAGGCCACAAGACAAGTCTCAGTAAATTTTAACGGATTAGAATTATACAAAGTATATTCTTTAACCACAATAGAATGGAATTAAAAATCAGAAACATAAGGAAATTTTTAAAAATTTTAATGTTTTTTATTTATTTTTGAGAGACAGAGACGGCGCAAGCAGGGAAGGGTCAGAGAGAGAGGGAGGTACAGAATTTGAAGCAAGCTCAAGCGGAAGTCGGACTGAACCACCCACCCAGGTGCCCCCATAAGGAAATTTTAAAAACTCACCCTAGATACACTTGCTTTTCTCTAATTTGCCAAATATGCGCCCTAAACATTATACTAGAGACTCTGGCCAGGGCAATTAGGCAAGAGAAAGAAAAAAGGCACCCAGGGGCACCTGGGTGGCTCTGTCGGTTGAGCGACTCTTGGTTTCGACTCAGTCACGATCTCGCAGATCGTGAGTTCAAGCCACACTGGGGTATGCAGTGACAGTGTGGAGCCTGCTTGGGGTTTCTCTCCCCTTCCTCCCCATCCACCGCCTCTCTGCCTCTCCCTTGCTTCCCCTCTCAAAAAATAATTAGGTAAACATAAAAAAAAGAAGAGGAAGAAGAAAAAAAAGGCATCCAGATTGGAAAGGAAGAACAAAAATGTATTTGCAGATGGCATTTTCTTCTATATAAAAAATCCCAAGGTATCCACAAAAAATCTATTAGAGCTAATCAAGAGTTCAGCAAATTTGCAGATATATAATCAATATACAATTAATTGTATTTCTACACACTAGTAATAAACAATCCAAAAATGAATGAACAAAGTAATTGACAGCAGGAAAAAGAATGAAATACTTCAGGACAAATTCAACAAAAGAAGCATGAGACTTCTACATGGAAAATTACAAAATGCTGTTGAAGAAAAACTTTAAAGGACATAGATAGAAAGATATCCACGTTCAGGACCACAGGGCTTAATACTGTTAAGATAACAATACTCCCCAAACTAATCTGCAGATTTAAAGCAACCCCTTTTAAAATTTCAGCCGATCTTTTTTTTTTTTTTGCAGAAATTGAATTCAGAGACCTAGAATGGCCGAAACAATCTTGAAAAAGAAAAGCAAAGTACAAAATTCATACTTCCAAATACACACCTCACCACAAAGCCACACGTAGACAAGACAGTGTGCTAGAGCGTAAGGACACACAGAGTAATGAACAGAACTGAAAGCCCGTGAGTAATCCCGTACGCCTGGTCAGCTGGTTTTTGACAAGGGTGCCAAGACTGTTCAGTGGTCTTTTCAACAAAGGGCACTGAGAAAACTGGATGACCACCTGCAAAATAATGAATCTGACACTTCGTATAATACACAGATTTTAACTCAAAATGGATCAAAGAACTCAATCTAAGCTAGTTTAGTAAAATCTAAACTCTTAAACTAGGATAAGTAGATATAAATCTCCATGACCTTGGATTAGACAATAGTTTCCTAGGTAAGACATCAAAAACACAGTAACAGCAACAATGACGACGACGACGACGACGACAAAGAAACAAAAAAATTGGACTTTTTTCCAAATTAAAAACTTTCATGCACCAAAGATACTATTAAGGTAAAAAAGACAACCCACAAAAGGAGAAAATATGGCAAATCATATACGTGATAAGAATCTAGTATCAGAGAATAGATTTAAAAACTTTTGAGAGGAGGCGGGGCACATGGGGGAGGGGCAGAGAGAGAGTTTCGAAAGAGAGAATCCCAAGTAGGCTCTACCCTGTCAGTGCAGACCCTGACCCAGGTCTTGATCCCATGAACCATGAGATCATGACCTGAGCTGAAATTAAGAGTTGGATGCTTAACTGAGTGAGCCACGCAAGGGCCCCCAGAAGAGATTTAAAAACGCTTACAGCTCCACGACAAAAAGGCAAGCAACCATTTTTCAAAGGAGGCAAAGGACCTGAATGGAGATTTCTCCAAAGAAGATACACGAATGGCCAGTGACCACATGCAGTGATGCTCAGCGCCATCAGTCACTAGAGGAAAGCACAGCAGACCTGCAAAGAGACCACCACCTACCCACTAAGTGCCTACAGTTTTGTTGTTAAAGGAGATACTGGAACTCCCATGTGAAACAGTACCAGGCACTGGGGAAGGCAGGTCGGCAGCTCCTCAAAAAGGCACACAGACTGTTGCTAGATGAGCCAGGATTCCAGGTACTTAACTAACCAAGAGGACAGAAAATACGCTTTCATACGAAACCTTGTCCAGCAGAATTATTCATAAGAGCAAAATAAGTGGACACAACCCAAATGTCCGCCAGCCGATGAAGAAATCAGCGGACCACGCCACAGCCACACAGTGGAATATTACTCGGCCATAAGAAGGAACGAGGCACTGACACTCGCTACAAAGTGCATGAGCTTCAAAAACATTCTGCTAAAGGAAGGGAGCCAGACACAAAAGGCCACACTGTGAATGATTCCGTTTATATGAAATGTCTCCATAGAGACAGAAAGTGGATTAGTAGTTACTGGAGACTGGAGGCAGGGGGAGGGCGGGAGGGGGGTTAGGTGGCAACTACATAGAGGTTACCAGGCTTCTCTTAGGGTGAGAACAGTGTGCCGGAATTAGAGAGTGGTGGTTGTTACATGATATTGTACATATATTTGAATCTACTGAATTGGAGTTTAAAATGACTAAAAAGGGAATTTTTTGTTAGATGAATTTTATCAGAAATAAATAAATACAGGGGTACCTGGTGGCTCAGTTGGTTAAGCATCTGACTTAGGCTCCGGTCATTATCTTGAGGTTCATGAGTTTGAGCCCCACATCCCCCTCAGTGCTGAGAGCATGGGGCCTGCTTAGGATTCTCTCTCTCCCTCTCTTTCGGACCCTTTCCCCCCCACATTCTCTCTCTCAAAACAAACTTAAAAGAAAGAAATACGTAAATATATAAAACATCGCTTAACTGAAAATGACATTACTGCTCAGTTGTTAAGCCTTTCCATTATAATTTGAAATAATGTCAGATATGTGTCAATTCTTTAAAAGTATGGTTCCAAATTTCTAGATCCTCACAATACATACATACAGATACCGATTCATTTTATGCTCATAGTTTATATTAGGAATCTGAGATGGCAATTAAGGTGTTTTCATGACAGTTATTATATTGGACAAGCCAATCAATGTATACTGGAATGATCTGAACAAATTACATCCAAAACTCCACAAATAAGATCTAGAACCATTCTTATGAAACTTGACTTTATAATCAGCATATACAGTGGAAAATTTGCAAAACATCTGAATTATTTTCAAAGCCTTTAGAAGTCACCAAGAATGGCGTGCCTGGATGGCTCAGTCAGTTAAGCATCTGACTTCGACTTAGGTCATGATCTTGTGGTTCGGGAGTTTGAGCCCCGCGTCAGGCTCTGTGCTGATGGCTGACAGCATGCTTCAGAATCTGTGTCTCTCCCTCTCTCTGCCCCTGCCATGCTCCTGTCTCTCTCTCTCTCTCAAAAATAAATATTAAAAAAATTTTTTAAAATCACCGAGGAAGTGCCAAAATGAAGCTATTGTCAAAAAAATATTTCTTTATATATTAAAATGGGAAAAGTTTATCCTATTTTAATAAGAAAACATCTGTGATTGATAATGACCACAACCAGCTTCTTATACATTATCTTTAATCACCTCAAGCTTAAAGAGAACAGCTAGACAGTGTTTTTATAATCTATACTGCTGGTACCATTTTGTAAGTTTTATAACCTGGAATTACCAAGATTTTCATATCGGTGAAGGTTGACAGAGATTCATTTTGGAAATACCTGAGTATCTCCAGCTAGAAATCTAGTTTACCATAAATGCTGAGCACCGGGGATGAGACCGCCCCAATCTACGAAAGCACCAGGAGGAGCTACGGGAGAGAGCGCAGCACCAGGAGTTCGTCGCCGGCCACCGAAGCCGACGTCTGCGGAAGCTTAATGAACAAATTCATAACTGACAAATGTAACGTGAGGGAAAAGACAAATGGCTAGAAACCACTTCCCCAGATGAGACAGAACAAAGCTGCTTGGAGGAAGGGCCTCCTCACGTCAGTCGGATGCTAAATGTTCCCCAACAGCAGTAACAGACTCTAAGGACATGTTTCGACAACAATGGACGTTCTACAAAGCCTGAAATAGCACATAAGAGGGGAAATTAACAATAAATCCCAAGGAAAGATTAGTGACTATTAAATTCAATAAGATCTGTCCGCCATTCCCATCAAATCAAGAAATACTAGCAGTTTCCACAAAAATTTAATCCCGAAAGGAAAAAGAAAAGAAAGACACTTACCTCTTCTAAGCTTGGGAGCGAAGAAGAAGATACTGTCCGAGATGACAGTGGGTGAAATGGCTCTTGACCAACAGCGTGTTGATGGTTCTGGATTTGTACAAAAGGGTTCTGCGGTGGCCTGTGAGGCAAGGGAGGTAGGCCGTAGGGGAAGCCCGGCCCCACGAGGTGGTTCTGCTGCAAGTTAGCGAAAGTCCACGCCCCCTCGGGTGCCAGGTACTTCAGGGGGGGAGGGGCAAGGTGTTCGGAGGGCAGCGAGAAAGGCGAGCTGAAAATCTGGGGCGGCAGGCGCTGCGGAAACGCTGGGCTGCTGGCTACTTCAATGTCTCTGCTGTTGTCGTTAAAGTTAGAAAAGTGGCCACTGTGGTCTGTGCTGGACGGGGGAGGTGGGGCTGCCGGCGGGCTCCTGCTCTGAACTTGTCTATACTGCAAAAGTCGTGATTGAGGTGGTGGCATTTCAGCTAGTTCCCGTGTTTCACTTTGATCACGATTAGACAGTTCTCTGATTAAGTCTTGAAACCTACATAAAGACGATGAAATAGGAGTTAAAGCAAACAAAGGAAAAGCTCCGTCACATCAAGGAGAGCTTAGTCAACTACACGGGTTAATTTTTACAGACAAAATCAGAATAGTTCATTAGAACTCACGTTAAGTAATCTCAAAAGTGAGCACTAACACCCAATAGATGTGGACTTAAAGACACTAGATATGCCCCAAGTATTTGATTTCTTTCTTTTCCGTTGGCATGAAAACCAACTGCCCTGTCCCCACGCGTCTTCGATGACTGGCAGTTCTAAAAGGTCACCATGACGGTGGACCCTACTCGGAGGGATCAGGACACACTTCCCTGCACCCACACGACACTGGCCATAACAACAAGTTCAGAATGAGGACTGAACTCGCATCAACATCTCTGGTTAAAAGCAGGTAGAGTTCTATGCGGCAGGGGAAAGAACCTGATGATAAATTTATCAGCTTTCACTTGCCACCACTAATTCACTCTGTGTCCATTCATTTCTTGCATTCCTCCTGAGTATGAACAAAATGCTCACAGCGTGGGAACATTTCCTTGTCAGGAGAGCCACAGAGCACGGAGCTACATTAATTTTCAATCCACAACAGACAGGCCACACCCACACGTGCACAAAAGTTGCTTCTAAATGGATTCTCTGGAGTCTAGAGGCAATCCACAGCACAGCGTAGCAGGTGCCTAGGAGGCCAGCATCCAGTCTCTGTGGGTCGATGCTGCAGCCTGAGGCTAACAGGACAACACCCAAGAGAGGAAACAGCGGGTGGGGGCCGGGGGCCAGTCTGCCACCGCCACCGTGTGTATCCACAGGGGAACACCGCAATGGCTGTGTCCGAAGGGGGACGGGGCGGGGACGGTCCCGCAGCAGGGCTATCCTTGTCCGCAGAGATACCTGGCATCGGGGGCTTCCGCTCCGTCCTCGGCGCTGCCGGGCAGCTTCCAGTCCGCTCTGGCCGGCGGCTGATGTAACCCGACGGGCGGCTGAGGGAGGTGCGGGAGGGGAGGGTGCGGGTGGTGGTGGTGGTGCGGGAACGGAATACTGCCCTGACTGAGATAGGCGTGGTGCTCGGTCCACTGCTGCAGCCGCACCTGCTGCTGCCGCAGCGTTTCCAGAGCCACGCTCCCGTGCATGCGATCTGCAAACGATTTGGGCAAAGGTTCAGTTTTCACGCATTTGGGGCGGCAGGTTAATTTTTTCAAGAGTTTTTGCAACCCAGATTTTCCTCACAAAGAAATGCCTACAATTTGGGCTTTGGAGAAAGCAAATGTCTTCTAGATTCACCAGTAACTAAGGTTACAGTAACGGTGGTGATGGCTGTTCCTATGTAATGATGTTAATGTGACATCAACTGAATGCTTAACATTACAGAGCGTTTGGAACAAGATTCTGACTGTTATTTAAGTGACTGATTGTTGCTGCCATTATTTGAAGAAATGAATTGAGCCTGACCCAAATTAACACGGCACAGTACACGTCAATTTAAGGAAATAATCGGGACCCCTGGCTGGCTCAGGCGGTTAAGCGTCTGACTTTGGCTCAGGTCACGATTGGGGGGTTCATGAGCTCGAGCGTGGAGCTCTGTGCTGACAGCTCGGAGCCTGCTTCGGATTCTCTCCCTCTCTCTGCCTCCCCCGCCAAGCTCTGTCTCCAAGTAATAAATAAACATTTAAAAAAATAAAGGAAATCATCTCTGAATTTGTCACATCCAGCCCGACAGGAGAACTTACCTAAAGCCTCCCCGATTGGCAATCCTGGGGGGTTCTCATCAGTGAAGTTGCTCAGATGGGAGGGAAGGAGGGGGCCGGGCTGCGCGATGGCCCGCAGAGGGCTGTGGCCTTCGGGCAGCATGGGAGGGGGCGGCTGCTCAGGAATGGCAGTCTCTGCGGCAGGGGACGGCGGGCGGTGGGGCACGGCACTGTTAAAGAAAGCGCCGGTGGGGCCCGCCTGATAGGCCGGAGAGAGCTGCGGAGGTGGCTGCTGAGTCAGCTGATTCAACGGATTCTGTGGCGGGACCACGGGATTTGGTTGGGGCGGCAACTGATTTGGTTGTTCGGGCAAATTATTCTGCTGCTGATTCAACAAGGCGTGCTGCTGCGGGATTGGAAATGGGGGCCTCGGCAGCTGCGGGAGGGGATGGAAATGACGGCTGGGGATTGCATACTGTGCGTGGGGAGCGGGGAGGGGAAGATTTATGTGTCTCGGGTTGAGATTATCTTTGCGATGAAATTTGGTATTGGGATAAACAACACCAGGACGCGATTCAGGACTTCTGTTCTGTGGATTGGATTCCAAATCAATCTAGAAAAAAATAAAAGCCTTTCTTAACTGCGCAAGGTGTGGTCCTGTGGCTCTCCACCTTTTCCCACCGCTAGCACATCTGAAGCATGTGACACGTTCGTATCAGTAACAGCCAAATGCTATGTGCCCAATCGCTTTCAGACAATCAAATGAGGGAATAAATACTTTTCAAATTAGAAAAGATAAAACATAAAAAAGCACATTATATTTGACTCATAGGAAGAGATACTGCCATTTTATTAACACATCCACTTTAATTCCTTTAAAAGCATGATTTTTAAGTTCACACTTCCTTCCTTGGAAAGATAACCATTTATTTCCCTCTGATATAAATCATTAAAATGTGTCCTTTCCTTCCAGTTTGGTTTTTATACATCTCTTTCTTCAAATATATCTATATTAATTTTACAAACACTGGTCTCAGTTTAAACAACGTTGAAGTGGACAAATAAATAAGTATTTTGCCACCTTTGTATAACCAGTTTGGTTGTCAAATTTTTGCCATGAGGTACTGACATTTATTCTTTCAACAAACATTTACGGAGAGCCTACCGAGGTCGTGCCGGAGATGAAAGGGCAGTAAGAAGACGCCGTCTGTAACCACAAGACATTATGTCAAGGGCCGGCACACTACAGTTCCCAGGGTATTTCCGGCCCACTGAACGTGGACAAATAAAGTTTTACTGGAACACAGCCACCTCGTTCGTTTGCATATTGTCAACGGCGGCTTTCTGACCACACGGCAGAGTTGAGTGATCCCAACCAACACAAACCACACGGCCCACTGAGCCTGAACATTTACTATCTGACCTCTTGCATAAAGTTTGCACAATGCAGGGTTAGAGTCCGGTAGACGATATAAACAAGGAAATGTAAAACTAGAGGTGCTGTACAAGGATGTGGTAGGAGGGCCCAGTGCCTGACAAAATTAAAGGCGGCTTCAAAGAGGCTGTGACATTTGAATTGAGTCTTACACAAAGATCTGGAATTTTCCAGTGAGGGAAGAACATGCGAAGTAAAGGGAACAGCTTCACCAAGGAGAGGAGGGGAGAGGAGGGAAAGTCTGGCAGATTCGAGGAGCCCGATACACTCGGTGTGCACACAGCTACAACTTCACTTGTTTGCATGTTTTCCCCTTCTTGACATCAGAAGAAACTGCAAGAGCCCAATTACACAAGACCCAGAATGATTCACTGCTGAGTATAAACATTCTTAATCCTGTAAACTGTGGTAAGCTACCAAAGACTTGTAAGTTGGGGAGTGCTGTCACCCTTCGGAAACGCAAGTTTGATCACAAGTGGTGACAATGTGAAAAATGAAATACAAGGTGGAAAGAAGCTATTTTTCTTTCCCATCTCTGTCAAAACGCTCATGAGCTGCTTCGCTCTATCAATCTCCTGTTACGTCTCAATGTTGAACTAGTCCCTGAGCACTGCGGAGCACGTGCCTCGCCAAAGGCTCTCAAGCTCAACACAACCGGCGGATCCCAAGACCCCAGAACACGCAGCTCGTTCCTGGAAGGGAAGCCGTGGGACTTCTAGTGGCCAAATGATTGCAACAAGGCTCGCAATGTACCGATCGGGCCCCGAGTGCGTTTTCACCTCTAGTCACTGGTTTAAGTGGACCGCCACTGGAGCTGGCCGGTAATACCCTAGCGATTACTAGGCGCAGAGCAATTGCCCAGGCGATGAATGACAAGGGTGACAGCCCCAGCCCAGCCCCCCGAGCAGCTGCGATGCCCGCTCTTCAGATGTCTCAGAGCCGACTGCCCAGAGTCGTCACGGGGGCGTCCGGCTTCGGCTCAGGTCATGATCTCATGGTTCGTGGGTTTGAGCCCCGCGTCGGGCTCTGTGCTGACAGCTCAGAGCCTGGAGCCCACTTTAGATTCTGTGTCTCCCTCTCTCTCTGACCCTCCCCTGCTCACGCCGTCTCTCTCTTTCTCTCTCGCTCTCTCGAAAATAAATAGAAGATTAAAAAATTTTTAAAAAGAGTTGTCATTCACTGTCTAAATCATTCGACTTTATCTGCAAATTAAAAAAAAAGTTTCAGAACTTTATTGAGGTTCTTTATAAACAAACATGGTCCCTCATAAATCATCATTTTCATGACTGATGCCATGTTCAGCTGGGAATATACTTTTTTCCATAAGATCGTGTTGCTATGCGTACACAGATTGCATGAGGGAGATGGTGATTAGATGTCAAGGTTGTTTCTGGATAAGCTGCCGCTTTCACGTCTGACTTTGACAGGGACAGGAAGCTAGGCAAGTCACAGGAACCTAATCAGACAGTGATACTCTCTGATACTACAGTGGGCTGAGGAGAACAGAGGGCTGTAAGGGCTGAGGGAGCCGGAGAAGACTACTACCAGAATTAGATTAGCCCCCATCACTTTCTCCCTAATACTACGGCACTGAGTCGAGGACAGCCCAGAACTGGGTTCCCCCAAGGCCGCAGGACAAAGCATCAGAGTGGAAACAAATGAAACAAGTCTGTTAGGCTGCCTAGCTCCTGGACAGGGAAAGGACATAAGAAAAATCTAAAAACAAGAACATGAGAGAGACGCTTCACTATCTCGGCTCTGGTCGCTCCCAGAGCAGCCAAGGCTCCTACGGTGGGTTTTGTCCCGTGCGGCCCCTGACTGCACAGGCTGCCACGGCACCCTGCGTGCTGCCTGTTCTCTCCCTGCATCCCCTTCCACACACACTGAACTTCCACCTGCCCTGCAACACCCTCACCCCCACCCCAGATGGACCAGCAGGTGCCACCGGCGGCCTCATGTGCGCTCCTCCGCAAGGCAGGAAGTCCTTGTGGTTGTAGAAACCGTGGGTCAAGGCTGCTTGTAAGACAGAAGTCACTGAGTACGGAGAACAGCTGCCTAAAGCAAGCCAAGGTCGGAAACACAGATTCGGAAGTCATCACCATGCCGCAGAGATTTAAGACGATGGAACTGACCGGGTTTACAGTAAGAAATCACAGAATGCAGAGAGGTGTGTAGGACAGCGACAGAATCCTGGGAAACCCCAATATAAGGATGAGGGACAGAGAGGAAGGGGGTGGACAGGAACTTATAAAAGAGCCAGGTCATATTAGAGACAACTGTGAAATGTAGAAATGTGGGGCAAAGAAACCAAAAGAACAAAATGGTCAAGAAGAATGAAGTAGAAAATAGAGCCAAACAAATACCAGAGAAAAGACCAGTGAGACTACACAACTGGCGTGTGTTCCTAAAATCTGAGCACCTGAAGCTCAACAGTTTCAGTGAAAGTCAAAGTTGAGTACGAGGCTTTGTTGGCTAAGGGGCAAGTAAGAGTTGGAAAGGTGAACTTGGGGCAACTCTAAAGGAGATGAAGGTAAAAAAGCAAGTGTCTTTTTAAAAAAAGGTCCATCAGTCAATTTACTTACTGGCTGAGAAGGAAGAACTAGTAACTGGAAAGAAGTTAAAAATAATTGAGGAGGAAGGACAAGGTCTATGAGGGGACCAGAAGAGGGGAGAGCAGTCTCCAAGGAAACTCCTCTTCTACCAGGCTCTTCTGTGGTAATAAGAAAACAAGGATGTTCAGAGAAAAGGTGGTAAGTCTAAGGTTTTAGGTACCAGGGTGAGATCCTGATGTGGTCACTCTAAGGCAAGGCGCTCTCCGATCAGAAGGGAACTGCCCGTAGAAGGGGTCGGGCATGAGAAGAGCTGCTGAGAAACAGGGTACAGGGGGTTCTGTCCCTGTGAAGGAAGGCAGAGGAGCCCCCGGTGGCCCTGAGAGTAGAAAAATAGGAATTTCCACTGGCAGTAATTCCACCAATGATCTGATTTTCCTTACCTGGGTCACAAGCACGAAAGCAAAGAAAGTAGATGAACAGGAAGGTTAAGAGTTCAGAATTCGTTACGAAAGGAATAAATCAGGGGGATAAAAGGCCCAGCACAGACAACATAGTCAACAGCACTGTGACAGCCTTGTGCGGTGACAGGTAGTAACTGCACTGCGGTAGGCAGAACACAACGGACAGACTCATGAGATGCTGTGTTGTACGCCTGACGTTAATATAACATTGCGTGCCAACTATACTTCGATCTCAGAAAAAGTTAAGGATTTACATGACAGATGTGATGAGAGAACACGGCGAGCGACGTAAGGAAGTTAGGAAGTTCCGTCTTCACTAGAACACTTCCTTCCATCCCGAGATGATTTTTCGATGACCTGTCTATAGCCGTGTCTTCACTCACTACCTGATCACACAAAGGCTCCAAATTCAAGTCTATCACTGAACAACAATTTGAGAAAAGTTTATGGAGAAAGCAAATAACAGCCAAAGAAAAGGTAGAAGGAGAGAAGATAACACGACCCACCAGGTCCTCGTGAAACGAAAAACATAAAAGGGATACATAAAAAGAGAAAATTTTCTTTAAAACATCAACATTCCAAGATGACCAATCGGACTAAAACCCATTAGGACAGTGCATTCACTAAATGTAAGTAGCATACCTGTTTTGCTTCTGTAGGCTTTTTCTCTGGTGTTCGAATCTTATTAATTTCAGGTCCAGGATTATTTGTATCACTTTTACCTAAGAAAATATTTTAAAATTTTTATAAATTGTCTCCAATGGATGTTACATTCCCAATGACTAACCATTATTAGACAGAAGCAGAATATTTTGAACATTTATCGCCTATTATATCAATTCATATTATTGCTTCGGTTTTGTTTTTTCTAAAGTTTGTGGGCTGTAGTTTCCCTGCAAGAAAGAAAATTTAAAATTAAAGCAAACCTCATTATCAAGACAAAAACTTAATAAAGGAATAACCTTAAAACATGCAATTTTCAAAGATAATTGCCTGTTCTCCAGGAATTTGTAGCCTCGTTTTCCTAACTAGTCAAAGAAAAGGTACTGAAATTCTTGACTACGTATAAAGGCTTAATGCTTTGGCCATTTACAAATACAATTAAGCAAAAGTCCAAATAACATATCAATCCAAATTAATAAAGAAATTAAACTGAATAGAGATATTCTGACAGGAGTGTAGTTATACTGCTTTAAAGTAATAGATAGCAAACGAAATATAAGTGAATGAGAAATAGTAAAGGAAGCAAAATTGAGGTGTTTTTTAAAAAAATCACAAGTATAACAATTAAATAATGCTATTTCACACATGTGAAAGGATTTTAATCTATAAGAATTAACTGCTGGATATTTTAAATTCCTTGAAAAAAAAAATCCTTGATTTGGGTTCTTGTTTGAAAATACTCTTTTAGGAAAGCCACTGGAACTCTATAAAATGAATTCTCATGACAAAATAGCCTTACTAAACTTCAAGAAATGAAAACTGCAATGTCTGTAGATGAAAAATACACTAGGTAGAACTAACAGATTAGACACTGCAGAATAAAAACTTAGTGAATTGGAGGCATAGCAATAGAAACTACATAAAATGAAACAAAAAGAAAAAAAAAATTTTTAAATGGGAAAAAAAAAAGGAAGTGCATCCATAAACTGAGGGGAAAATTTAATCAGCCTAATATTTGCGTAGTTGGAATTCCTGAAGAGAAAAAAATTATCTTAAGAAATAAAGGTCAAAAGATTCCAAACTTGATGAAAACTATGAATCCACAGATCCAAGCAGCTCAGCAAACCCCAAATACAAGAAGACACTACACCAAGGAACAGCATAATCAACCTACTAAAAAGAAACTCATAAGAGCAGTCAGAGGGGGAAAAAAGTCACATCACATATAGAAAAACAAAGACAGAATGACATCAGACTTCTCACTAGAAACAATGCAAGCAAGAAAACAAAAGAGTACCATCATTAAAGTGCTGAAAGATAAGAATTGTCAACCATGAATTCTAGACTTTGCAAAAGTATCTTCTTTGAAAAATGAAACAAACATATATCCAAGCATACAGATGCTGAAAGAATTCGTCACCAGCAGATCTACACTACGAGGAATGTTAGAAGTCCTTCAGGCAGAAGGAAAATTGTATCAGATGGAAAAATGAATACACAGAAAGAAATAATGGCTACCAGAAATACTACCTACATGGAAAGATACAAAAAAATATTTTCCTCATTATTTAAAACTTCTTTTTTAAGTTTATTTATTTCTTCTGAGAGAGACAGTGCAAGCAGGAGTGGGGGAGAAAAAAAGGAAGAATCCCAAGCAGGTTCCACGATGGCAGTGAAGAGCCCATGCGGGGCTCAAGCTCACAAAACCATGAGATCATGACCTAAACCAAAATCAAGTGTCGGACACTTAACTGACTGAGCCACGCAGATGCACCAAATCCTCTTTAAGAAGTTATTTGGCTGTGTAAATAGTAAAAATAGTTGGCCTTATAACATATGTAACAGTAAAATGCATGACAATAATATCATAAAGGCCAGAGAGGATAAACTGAAATATTAGATGGTTCTTTCACTGTACATGAAGTGGCAAAATGTAAATTGGAAAGGAGTCTGTGATAAAGATGTATACTGTAAACTCTAAAGCAAATACTAAAATAATAAAAAGTTATAGCTAATAATAAAAAAAGGAGAGGGGGGTGCCTGGGTGGCTCAGTCGGTTGAGCATCTGGTTTGGCTCATGGCATGATCTCGTGGTTTGTGGGTTCAAGCCCCACATCAGGCTCTGTGCGGGCAGCTAGCTCAGAGCCTGGAGCCTGTCTTCAGATTCTGTGTCTCCTTCTCTCTCTGACCCTCCCCTATTCATGCTGTCTCTCTCTCAAAAGTAAAGAAAATATTTAAAAAAATTTTTTTAAAGGAGATAAAATGGAATCATTAAAAATATTCAACTAATCCAAAAGAAGACAGGAAAAAAAGGCAAGAGGAAACAAAAGGAGATTAGACAAATTAAAAATAGACAGCAAGATGAGAAAATCAAGCCTAATTTATATAATTACATTAATTATAAATGGTCTAAACTGCCCAATGAAAAGGAAGAGATTGTCACATTGGACTAAAAAAACCATCAAGGGATGCCTGGGGGGCTCATTCGGCTCTGATTTCCTTCCAAATCTTGATTTCAGCTCAGGCCACGATCTCACAGTTTGCGGGATTGAGCCCCACGTCGGGCTCTGTGCTGGCAGCTCAGAACCTGGAACCTGCTTCAGATTCTGTGTCTCCCTCGCTCTCTGCCCCTCCCATGCTCATGCTCTCTCTCTCAAATAAATGAACAAACAAAAATTTAAAAAGAAATGCACTTTAAACATAAAGACGCAAATCGGGGCACCTGGGTGGCTCGGTCGGTTAGGCATCCAACTTCATCTCAAGTCGTGATCTTACAGTTCACAAGTTTAAGCCCCACACTGGACTGTGTGTTGATAGCTTGGAGAATGGAGCAGCTCTGGATTCTGTGTCTCCCTCTCTATCTACCCCTCTCCCTCCCCACCCCACTCATAAATAAGGAAACATTTAAAAATTAAAAAATATATATATATAAAGACACAAAAAGATTAAAATAGGTCAAAAAAGAAAGAAAAAGGTCAAAACAGATACATCACACTACCTCTAGTCAAAATACAGTTAAAGTGGTTACATTAGATATTAAACAAAGTAGACCTCTGAGCAAAGACTATTACCCGGGATAAAGAACGTCATTCAAAAAAAGACAAAAGAGTTAATTAATCAAGAGCACATAATCCTAAATGTTTATGCTCCTATAACAGAACTTCAAAATTAATCAAGCAAAATTTAAAGGAAATATAGACAAATACCAATTATATTTGGAGATTTCAATATTCTCCTCTCAATACATTTTTAAAAAGTAGACAGAAAATCAACAAGAATATAGTACACATAAACAATTCTATCAATCAACTTGACCTAAGTAACATTTATAGAGTACTCCATTCTTATCAAGTGCACGTGGAACATTCACAAAGATACACCATATTCTGGACCATAAAACAAATCTCAATAAACTGAAAAAAGTTTGAGTCATATAAAATATGTTTTCTTACCACAATGGAATCAAAGGAGAAATCAGGAACATAAAAACTCTTAGAAGATTCTCAATAACTGGAAACTAAAACTCACCTTTCTAAGTATTCCATGGATCTAGTTTCAAGGGAAATTAGAAAGTGTACTTAAGGGGCGCCTGAGTGGCCCAGTCAGTTAAGGGTCTGCCTCACGGCTTCAGCTCAGGACATGGTCACAGTTCATGGGTTCAAGGCGTGCACTGGGCTCTATACTGACAGCATGAAGCCTGCTTCGGATTCTCTCTCCCTCTCTGCCCCTCCCCGCTCGCTCGCTCGCTCTCCCTCTCTCACAGAAACCGAAGTAAATAAACTTAAAAAAAAAAAAAAAAGAAGTGTGTACTCAACTGAATTAAACAAAAATGCATCAGAATTTGTGGGATGCCCCACTGAGGAGGAAAATTCTAAAACTAAATACCTGTATTATCCTAAGCTTTCACCCTAATAAAACATGTGCAAGTGTGGTATACTGAAAACTTTTTTAAAAAGAAAGAAACTGAGTCTAGGGTGTCTGGGTGGATCAGTCCGTTGAGCCTCCAACGCTTGGTTTCAGCTCAGGTCATGATCTCAGAGTTCGTGTGTTAGAGCCCCGCACAGGGCTCTGTGCTGACACCAGGAGCCTGCTTGGGATTTTTCTTTCTTTCTTTCTCTCTCAAAAAATACACATTTTAAAAAAACTTTAAGTGTGTCCTTAAAAAATAAAAAGAAACTGAGAGAGAGATCTCCTGTTCATGTATCAGAAGATTCAGTATTGTTAAGATGCCAACCCTCCCCACACTGGCCTACAGATTCAACATAATCCCAATCAAAATCCCAACAGGATTTTCTGCAGAAACGGACAAGATGATTGTAAAATACATGCGGAAAATGCAAAGAACCTGGAATAGACGGTTTTGAAAAAGAAAACCATAGTTGGAAAACTCATAGTACTTGAGGTCTAGACTTTTACGAAGCTACAGGAATCAAGACAGCACATTCGGCGCACACATGAACGTGTGCATCAACAGGACAGAACAGAGACTTCACATATGTGGTCAAGTGATTTTCAACAAAGGCACCAAGTTAGCTTAATGGAGGAAGGACAGTGTTTTCAACAAACAGTGCTAGAACAAATGAACATACACAGGCAAAAAGAAAACAAATACAAAAACACTCTTACCTCATATCACATATAAAACTTAAAGTGGATTTAATGTGAGAACTAAAACTATGACACTTATAGGGAAAAAACACAGGCCTTTGTGATCTTGAATCAAACAAGAAGCATTTCAATAACAACAACAAAAACATGGGTCAAATAAGAAAAAAAAAAAGAATAAACTGAATTTTATCAAAAGTAGAAACTTGTAGGGGCACCATAAGCACCAACTTCGGTCAGGTCATGATCTCATAGTTCATGGATCCGAGCCCCATGTCGGGCTCTGTGCTGACAGCTCGGAGCCTGGAGCCTGCTTCAGATTCTGTGTCCACCACCCCACCATCTCAAAAATAAACAAAACAAAACAAAACAAAACAAAACAAAACAAAAAAAAAAACCAGAGAGGGCAAATGAGCCCAATGCAAAGATAATCAACATTATTAGTCATTAGGAACATGCAAACTAACACCACAATCAGATACTATCAGATACCTCCTAGCAACAGTAAAAGTAAAAAGACTAACAATACTAAGTGTTGATGAGAATGTGCAACTGATAGAGATTTCCTGCATTACTAGCTGAAATGAAAACTGCATCGGCCACCCTGGAACACAGCAGGGCAATTATTCTAAAGGTACCTATGTATCTACAGTACGCTCAGCAATCTTCCTCCTGGGTACAAAGTCAAGAGAAATGAAAACATATGTTCACAGTTGCTTTGCTCATAAGAGCCCAAAAATAAACCAGAAATAACTAAGGTGCCCATCAATTGATGACAGATAAAAACACTGCAGGGCATCCATATAATAGAATACTAATCAACAGTAAAAAGGCACAAACTACTGAGACAGACCATGTAAATGAATCTCAAGCATTAAGTGAATGAAGCTGGACACAAAAAAGCCATATACTCTGTGATTCCATTTATATGACGTACTAAGTATATAAGACAAGAGTATAGAGGCAAAGTACAGAGTACAGACTTGGTGGTTACCAAGGGCTGGGGGTTAGAGGAAAAGACAGACTACAAAGGGATAGGAGAGAATATTTTGAGTTATGTAAATATCTTGCGTCTTGATTCTGGTGGTGGTGAACAACTCCATGCATTTGTCAAAACACATCAGCTGTATATTTTAAAAGTAAGTTTTACATTATACAAATTATACCTCAGAAAAATTGACTTTAAAAAACAGACTGAGTGGGGAACCTGTGTGGTTCAGTCAGTTAAGTGTCCAACTCTTAATTTTGGTTTAGGTCGTGATCTCATGGTTTGTGGGTTCAAGCCCCAGATCGAGCTCTGTGCTAATAGCACAGAGCCTGCTTGGAATATTCTCTCTCTCTTTCTTTCTGTCTCTCTGTCTCTCAATAATAAATAAAAAAATAATAATAATAATAATTAAAATTAAATAAATAAATAGGGGCACCTAGGTGGCTCAGTCAGTCAGTTACGCACCTGACTTCGGCTTAGGTCATGATTTCACAGTTCGTGAGTTCAAGCCCTGCATCTGACTCTGATGTTAGCAATTCTCCCTCCCTCTCTCTCTTGTGCTTCTCCCCGCTCCTTCCCTCTCTGCTCCCATCCTGCTTGCGTACTCTAAGTAAATAAAACCCCAAAATCTGTAATATGCATATTTATATTTAATATATATAAATATATTAAGTAACTATCCTCTAAATCACTCTAAGTATTAAAATTTGATATTTTTCAGGAAAAATGGTAACACTGATTACATCATGCACATTTTTATCTGCATACATACTTTTATCTTCAGGAGAGAAGATCCACAGTTTTTGCATCTGATTCTTTCTCAAAGGTCTATAATCCACGAACAAGTTAACAATCATATTGTTAAAAGACACACGTCGGTGCACCATCATTTTAGGATCATGAGAACAGCAAAGCAGCTCACCATTTCGACTGGGCTCGTGCTGATCCTTCTCCTGATGCTGGCTTTGTGGCTGCCCTATGCTGACCGGTGGGTGGTGCCCCAGGCCGTACGGCAGGGGAGACCCCCGTCCGTGCGTCTGTAAGAGGTTCATGTTGTAGGCCATCGCTGCCTGGTGTGTGAGGATCCGCGGGTCGACTGCGAACCTGCCCTGGTACCCTGTCCATGGCACCTGCGTGATCACAGGGAACAGAATAACGGCGTTAAGCTCATTGTGAAAGGCAAACGGCTATGGTGCTAGTGGTTAGGAAAAAGCAAACACACACACAGACAGTAATTTTATCAAAATAAGTAACTACAAAGCCAATGCGAGTTATAACAATTGGTAGAATTATTGCTCTATCTTAACTAGTCAAGAATTGGCTTCCAAAAGAAAAACGGGCTCCCTGAATCTTTAGTTGTAGGGAAAAATTGGTCATTTTTCAGGTTAGAAAGAAACTGAGGACATAAAATTGGTAATTATTCCTTGACGCATTAATTTATAAGCTGAAATAATTTCCTTCTACATGTCATAGATTACCAAGAAAGTTATCTTTTAAAGTTGTAACTGCAGAGTTACATAGTTTAATAGATTAAATGAAAGAACAAGTGAAAAAGTGACAGAATTTAGTCTAAGGAGTCTCGACATGAAATATACACGCTCCAACTTTACATGAATAACCAAATCATATAACTGTTCGTTGATTGCAGCCAAACTTCAAACAGGTCATCAGTTTGAATTAATTCTTTTGATTAATTCAACTATTCCCTTAAACCACAGAAACAGAATATTTCTTGAGGTATATCTAAAGAAGAGGTATATACATCATTTCTCCATACTGACATAAAAGGATAAATGATATCTGAGCTAAGGCCCCTATTATCTTATTATAGTATAACTGTTAGATGCAGAGTCTTAAAAATCTTATATAATAAAAGCCTCTCTGACCTAGTAAAATGAAATATAAATCCTAAGGGACTTACTATTTAAAGCAAGTGATGTATGATGTTACCAGGCTGTCTGGGAAGAAGTAAGTTGGCTAAAATTGCAAGTCTTCTGGGGAGTGGGCCTGAATTACATATTTCTAACTGACAGCTATTCTCACTGGCTATTTAATTGTAACCTGTCATGATCAATGTGGCTGAGAAAGGTGTAGAGCTAGGCATTTTTCCACTTGGGGGGGAGGGAAGGCGGGGGAAACCCTGGCAATAATCACTTCTGCCTGAAATGATAATATTTGCTTTACTGCAAGAAATATTTTTTAGGATAAAATTTCTGAATTTGGAAATATTAATATAAAAATTACCAAAATATTTAAAAATCTTAAAGGAATAAAAATGGGTTTTACACAAGATGGAAGCCCTCTAAATATCTATAGTCTCAGAAAGGATTTAATAATGTTTTTAAGTACCAGTAAGATTATGAAAGGATTGAAATTTCTCAGATAAATTCAGGTCCAGAGAGCTAGACTAATCCAAGCTTCTTTGCTGCCTCCAAGAACCTGTATTTCCTAGGAAGAGTTAGTGAATTAGGTAAGAAAAAAAAGTAAAAGATAAAATGAAAAATGAAAGTATCACTTTACAAAACTTGAGACCAATTTACTAGCTATGTTTAACATTCAAGCCAATTTTCCCCAGCACAAATGTTTTTCAAAGAATACAAAGTCTTCTCAATCAAAACATCCAATATACACATTTCTTCATAGCAACTGACAATAAGCAACAACTTAGATTTCCCTGGTCATTTCAAACTTTGAAGGGTAAAGAAAGAGCTGCTTTAAAAGAAGCTTACAGGCATTTAAAAGTTAAAAAAAAAAACCCACTCTTTGGGATAGTTACTAATTTAGCGAAGCCTATTTCATGTTATTCAATAAATAGTATGTCAAATGTCCACTTACAGGTAAAGGCACCGACATAACTACATTCCCTCCATAGACAGCAGGTACGTAAAGAATACTTGTCCCAGTGTGAGGATCTATTCTTTGAACAGGGCTTGGAGATTTCCCCAAATTGGGGTGAGGTCCAAGAGGGGGAGGGGGAGTGTATGCTCTAATAGGATTGCCAATAAGTACAGAAGGATTGGGCTGAACTGAAAAACAAACAGAGAAAAGACTCACTTAGAAACTGTACACATTCCCCTAGACAAAAATAATTTAAATCACCAACAGCAAAATACATTTCCCAGGACTGCCGTAAGCTATCTTATAACCAACCAAAGAATTATCAATGTGGCAGAGCAAAGCATATTTAAAAAACTCAACCATCTTACAATGTTCCCTAAAATTAGGTTAAGGTCTACCAAGTATTCTTTTTGTAAACTGGTATGATTTTCAATGTCTCCCAAGGAGCTAGAGGTGTGTCTTTCAAGAAAGAAAACCATACACACTCAATAAACATTCTTCTAGGTCTTCTAAGACTAGGAGAATATATACATAATCTTTACAATAAAGTTGTGGCTTGCAATGTAATACGGTCACAGACAAAATGAAGCTTAAGCAATTAATATTTTAAAAGCATAATTCTGCAACATTTTAAACCACTGAGGTAAACTTTATCTTTAAATTTCAATGACCCAACATTTGTAGCACATAAATGTTGCAAAATCTTCTGTTGCATAGGCTTAAATGGTGTTCTTCAAAACTTAAATACATAAGCCTTGGTACCTACAAAACCGTCTGTTTTCAGAAATGGCATAACAAAGCATTCACAGGACCAGCTGTGTTAAAAAAAAAAAAAGAGGTTAAATGAGTTCCAAAGTGTGTGTGTGTGTGTGTGTGTGTGTGTCCGTCCCTCTCCCCATCTTCCTCTTTCTAGTGATGAAATTTAGGATAAACCTCTTATACCATAAAAGCAATTTATCACAGGGCTAATTTTCTACTTACCAATTCCATCATTCTGGAAATGATCATTCTGGGTATGATGGAGGCTTTTCCCCTTTATAGAAAAAAACAAATTTATAATACTATAAACACATTTAATATTAGGGGAACATTAACTACTCCCCTAATCCTATGCAAATTAAGTATGTCCAGTAACAATAACAACTTCAAGACTGTAAGTCTGTAATTAATAACCATTAGACTGCTCTGAGCCAACTTCCTTTTTAAATATTAAGTCCTGGAGCTAGGCCTCCATTTTTCTCTTCAAATTAAGAGTATCTAAAATTCTTTGTTAAAATTATTCTTTTTTAGGGGTGCTTGAGTGGCTCAGTCGGTTAAGCATCTTTTGATCTCACAGTTTATGGGATCAAGCCACATGTCAGGCTCTACCCTAACAGTGTGGAGCCTGCTTGCGTCTGTCTCTCTCTTTGTCCCTCTCCCCCACCTGCCCCCTCCCCCAGTCATGTTCTCGCACTCCGGGGCACGCACGCACTCTCTCTCAAAATTAACAAACCTTTTAAAATATAAATAAATAACTTTTTAAAAAGAAATACATAATCAATGTGACTGGACACCAAATTCTATTCCTTTGCACCTTCTCTAGACATTTTTTATTATTTAAATGACAAAACAAAAAGTCGTTTTTCAAAGGAAAAACATCAGTTTTGATGAAACTGAAATTCCTGAGGATGAGAACTTTTAAAACAATAATATGGATGTAAATATGGTTTGAGATTTGTTATTTTGAGGCTTATTTAGAGGCATCTTAAAGTGTAAAATTTACTGAAGGAACAAGAAAAGACACTGTCATAGTCTGCCTAAGAAAATGTACAAAATGAGGGGCCTGGTGGCGCAGTGGGCTAAGCATCCAACTCTTGATTTCGGCTCAGGTCACAATCTCCTGGTTCGTAAGATGGAGCCCTGTGCCCTCTGTGCGGACAGCGCGAAGCCTGCTTGGGATTCTCTGTGTCTCTCTCAGCTCCTTCCCTACTGGTGCCCTCTCTCTCAAAATAAATAAACAAACTTTTTTTTTTTAAGTCTGTTTCTAAAAAGAAAAAGAAAAGAAAATGTACACATTTTCTAATAAGCCATTTGGCAATACTATCAAAAGCATCAAAAATGTACATACACTTTAACCCAATAATTACACTTCCACGAATTAATCAAAATGAACTAATAATGGATTTGGACATGGATGTTTATCACAGCATTGTTTATACATGTGTTAAATATTAACAGCCTCAATGTTCATCAAATGAAGATGTATTCAATAGGTAATGCCAGATTCGTATACCATTAAATGGGATGACTTGAGCAGAAACAATACTTGAAGAGACAATGGTCCTAAGTTCTGGACTTCACAAGCACCACATTATACAACTTACCCTTCGACACACACAAATCTGTTATTTGTACGTAACGTCTGAAAATTAAAGGGGGGAGTGATATCTATAGCAGAAAGAAAACTTTATTCATGACCAAAGCAACAGCACAGCGATGCTCCATTTATGTCCCGTCAGGAGTGTCACATACTCAGGTCGGCACCAAACAACAAAGCGTGTGGTCAGTCAGGTTAGGTAGGAGCGGGCAGGGGCAACAAAGCTCCAACTCTTTTTTTTTTTTTTAATTATTATTTATTTATTTATTTATTTTTGAGAGACAGGGAGAGACAGCACGAGCAGGGGAGGGTCAAAAAGAGAGAGAGAGAGAGACACAGAATCTGAAGCAGGCTGCAGGCTCTGAGCTGACAGCACAGAGACCGATGCAGGGCTCGAACCCACGGACCATGAGATCATGACCTGAGCCAAAGCCAGACACTCAACCGACTGAGCCACCCAGGCATCCCGAAGCTCCAACTCTTAAATAAAAGTCAGAAAACATAGTCAAAACAAGCCACAGTTGGTCCATTAACCAGAAGGGAGTGTTCTCATGATTGGCACTAACTATAAGAAACAAACTTCTGAGAAACAGAGAAGTGGGAAGGAAAGCAGGGCACGAGATGGAAAAGTGAAAAGGCGGAAATGGCAGACGGCAGAGACGCCGGAAGTAGGCGGGAACAGGAGAAGCAGAAGCGATCAGACGTGACCCAGCAGCCAGGACACACACAGTCCCGGAAGGAAGCAGAGTCAGGGACACACACAGAAGACAAGACCGTTCCAAGAGGGCAGCAAACCATCTGGATTTCACAGCCTTTGACGAGCCGTCAACCAGGGACCATCGTGCAGAAGGAGGAGGAAACAGCAGTGTGGTCAGAGTGTGACACGAGGAATGGTCCCGGAAAGCGGTCCACACCCTGACCCCCGGAATGTGTGACTGTGTCATGTTATGTGGCAAAAGGGATGCTGCAAATACAATCAAAGTTGTGTTTACAATAAAGAGAGTGTCCTGGATTACCTGGGTGACCCACTCTAATCACATGAGCCTTACAAGCAGAAAAGTTTTCCCTGCTGGAGTCAAACAGATGTGACAGAAGAGGAAGTCAGCCACTCAGCAAGAGAAGGACTCAGTGTGTTGTTGGTGGCTCTGAGACAGAAAGGTTAAATGCAGGAATGGAAGAGAAACCTCCGGAAGCTAAGAACGCTCCCCACTGTCAGCAGCCAAGGAACCAAGGCCCTCGGTCCTGCAACCACAAGGGATGGGGATCTGTGAGAACTCACAAACAGACTCCTCCCAGAGCCTCCAGACAGGAGGCCAGGCGGCCAGGGGCCTGACTCAGGCCTTGTGAAACCAACCAAGGCAACCTGGACGTCTGACCCAAAGAAACGTGAGATAACGAATTTGTTTTGTTTAAGTCACTAAGTTTGTCGTAATTTGTGAAAATGTCATGTGAAAATAACGGTGCCTCTCTACGTGTAATTCAGCCACTGCACAGCTCCATACAGGAAATGCTTTCCCAGGATGCTTGGGAATGTGCAAAGGGTATAATGATTTTGCAACAATTTAAAAAAAAAAAAAAAAAAAAAACAAGAAAATAGGAAAGTTTCTACCTGGGTTCCCTACTCCCCACGCACCCTAAATGCCTTGCTGGTCCCCGTAGAACCTATTCTCTCATACTCCTGGTCTTTTCTATTGACTCTTCTCTAAGCTTTATTAATTCACACAAAAAATACTCATAAGCCACCTACGATGAACCAGATGTTATTCTGGGCACAGAGGCGACAGCAGCTAAGTATAGGCAAAAATCTCTGTCCCAATGGAGCTTATATTCTAGTTCCTGAAATGTCTCCCCAGTGGAGCACCACCCTCCCCCCACCCCACCCCATCGACTCGGCGGACTCCTAACACCAAGATCTCTATGGCGGAAAGTGCCTTGAATCCACCTCTTCCCTCTGACCACCACCCTTCAACGTCTGCCCCAACAGGACTCGGGGCTCACGTGCTCATCTGTGCTTCCCAAGCTCGCACCACAGCAGCGGGCACACAGAAGAAACTTACCGATTTGACAAATAAGTTGTTTATTACCTTATTAATAGCTTAAGCTTTAGAGACCTAGAAGATTCGTTGATGCAAAATGCTCAATCCCCTGGAAATCCCGAATCACTGACGCATCATTCCATCTTAGGTCCAGTTTCATTAAACTAATACTATTCAGCAGTACAGTAACACGGAAGCTCTCAGCTTAATACCTATTTAGCCAAAAGACTTTCAAGATATTAAAACGTTAACTATTGCTGACTTAATTACTGTTTACATCAGGTTTTACTTTTTAACTTTTTAAAGTTTATTTATTTATTTTGAGGGAGAGCGCACATGTGATTGGGAGCAGGAGGCAGGGCAGAGAGAGAGAGGAGAGAGAGAATCCCAAGCAGATTCTGTGCTAAAACTCACGAACCGTGAGATCACGACCTGAGCCGAGATCAAGAGTCAGATGCGTCACTCACTGAGCCACCCAGGCGCCCCAAGGTTTTATGTCTTGAAAATGAAGCCCCAAACGGACATATTCTTTTACTTCCTGTCAATAAGTTTAATACCACGCTGATGACTATAAATATACCAGAACAACAGACTAAATACTAAACATGCCATTCTCACACCCTTCTTTTCTATGGTAAGTACAAGCGTATTTTTTTCAGGCACTGTAGCAAATAAACCAGCTGTCTCTGTCCAAAATAACTATGGTTCAGAGGCAGACAGGGCCCTGGCCGCCTCCCTCCGGTGGAACTACGTCTTCTGCAACACACACAGGTCAGAGCAGTTAAAGGGATCCTCAAGAAGTCAACCAAATCTTCTCACTGGGTCAAATACCACTTGAACTGAACTGGTCATCAACAAAGTGTTAGAAGTGTCTGCTTTCTACAAACAGTGTTATATAACTTTATTCCTTGTAAATAATACGCTCTAAGGGCATGCTTTTAACGAGTGTGACAGTCCTTTAAACTGTTTCGTTTTGTTCACGTCTTACTGAAATAAGCCCATCAGCAGAGAGGACTGGGAGGCTGTATTACACAAAGGACACCGGAAGCCATGGGGTTCTCGAAAACGTCTTGAGGGGGTCCAGGACATTAAGCATGGCTAACCACCACATCTGGACTTACACATTCATTTCCAATTCTTAAAGCAACTTGAAGCCCAATAAACCTGTGACCCTTCTGTGCTGTTCTCTCCCTTCAACCTCTTCAAGTCCATCAGCAGGCTTTACCTTGGGGGGGGACTGCTGCAGTTTGTTGGTGCTTCCTGAATGCTGCAGTCTCAGAGCCCGGGGGATAAATTCAGGTGCCAGTGGATTCAACACATATGTCTTCTTGAGTTCTAAAGCCTCTAGCTGAGCTTTGATCTGTTCAAAAGTGATTCCGTGTAGGCTATTATTTTCATGACACAGGGCAATAAACCGCTCCCAAAATTTCCTACAGAAAAGATTTACAAGATCAGTTTACAATTTCAGTGGATGAGATCACAGAAATGAACATAAGCAACCAAAGAGAGCTTCGAATTCCCTGCTCCCACCCCAAATCCCCAGATCCAACGTTCAGCTGGCTATGACTCAGGTATAATCTTTCCACCAGATCACAAGACTCCAGAAGTTTGCAAAACTGCAGTCATGTCTAATATTGTGGGAAATACAAATTATGCTCTCAATTAATTTGGCTGATCAATACAAGTAATGCGGTCAATGCTCAATTAGCCACACGAATCTAGAATGACAGTTTTGTTATCCACATAATAACTAGGGATTTCAAAATTGAGGCCAGCTCATCTTACACATGATTTGTACTTCTACACATAGTCATGTATACATTATATACACACACGAATTCAGACACATACATAAACTGGACTAATTTGAATTATGGAGCCAAAGTAGCCTGGTGTTGGATGACTAAGAAAAGCCAACTCAGGACACAAAGTAGATCATCCTCATGAAGACTCTTAAGAAATGACCAGCTAGCTCCATATTTTTCTCTTACTCAACAAATGCTTATCACAAGCACAACTTACAACATTGACTAAGAGACTTAAATTAAGTATGAAAAATACAGGAAGTTGGAATGCAAATTTTAAGATTGATTATTCATTTCCTAATCACCTTAATAAATACTAAAGGAGAAAAATACATTTAAAACTTGTTGCAATTGTATAACTATTCTCCTATAGGTTTGCAATCTGATCTCTGAAAATTAAAAATAATAAATACATATTACAAAAGACAACATAATTTTTTAAATTTTAGATGACTATTATAAATATGCATACCTATCTTTAATATGAGATTCAAATAATGTGTTATTATGCTATAAAAGACATATGATATGGTTTCTTCCCAAGTTTGTACCCCAGTGGACAGAAGTAAACAAAATGGCTTTAAGAAGCATAGATGAAAAGGCTTATATTATAAAGTCAGCATATGAATGGGAACTGGGTTATTAATATATTCATAAAACTTTGCAGACTTTAATTCCAGGGTATGTTTCTCTTACATATGTCCTTTCTACTTTCTTAAAGGTAAGTTTAAGAAATGGGTCCAGGAAACACTTCAGGCCTACATGTCAACAATAGGAAAAGTAAAAGTACGATAAAATATTAAGTACGTACTTCTGACAACAAGACATACAGGTTAACAAGAGAGTCATTGTTACAGAAGTACGTGTCGCTAAGAAATGCAAACCCAAAGCTACCTTTTATTTTTATTCCTAAGAACGTTTCCAAGGAATCAGAAAACTTCTTTTTCATAGTCTAATAGCTAAGGAAGGATCTTTAATTTAGCACTCGGGAGCTAAAATCCCAGGAGCTTTCCCACCCATTTGGTTTAAAAAGCCACAATATTCAACTCAATGAATATTTATCAACATGATTCTACATGCTACATTCAAAAGAAGTTTCTTTGATCTAATTGAGAAAGTATCAGTTTCATAAAATGGCGTTTCATTTGGAGTTGACATTGAAGATAGAGCAAAACAGGGAGAGAACGGACTGGCTTTTGCTCTCACTCAGTTTTTAATACTAATTTTTAATAGTATACTTTCATTTCCAGTTGACATACCCAAGATGCTAGAACTCGCCCTACGCTCAAGCTCCTTTTTAAACTCCATACGCTGGTCCTGGATTGCACTCACCGACCCCGGCCGCACTGAACAGGGGCTGAATTAACACGGAGCGAAGCAGAGCCTTCAAGTAACCCCACAGCTCACAAGAAGCTAGTAGCTCAGATCCCAGAGATCTCAGAGAAAAAGTCTGAGAGCTAAAGGATACCACTTTGGAACCCTCAACACGTACAGTAAGTTAATCAAGTCAAACTAGTTCCAAAAGAAGCCTGAAATCTCCATTTTAAATCTCACTTATCCCTTGACTGACATGGCAAACTGGGCAGGCACATGGGTTCCAGGACGGGAAGGCCAGGGCTCATCGTGCTTCCATCATTCAGCCGCTGTGTAAATTCGGGCAGTTAAATAACGTAATCTCTCTTTGTAGCTCAGATTCCTCGTGTGCAAAACAGGGCACCGATGGTATCTATACTATACTTCAGTTTCGCACTTTTCAACTTTAAGAGAAATGGATTTTTTCCTGCAAAAATCCTTAAAGTTAAAAAGTTTCCTTTCTGTCTTCATGAAGGCTCTTTCAAAGACTACGGACACAACCCTTGAACGCCTCAATACTTTAATAAAATGCTGTGTGTGGCATGTCTGAACACATAGGTGAAGGATCACGTGAGAACATCAATTACTCTCAGAATGAAGACAGACTATGGTTATTCACAGGGTCCACCAATGCTTAGGCACCTCTCCAAAATTTTCACATATTATTAACAATTTGGGTTAGAAAACCCAAACGTGTCTCTACATTGCAATATAATTACAAGTATTTCGAAGAACATAACCTTACTTTACCTGCTGCATGAACAAAGTCTGGTTTTGTTTTTATGCTAACTTACCTTCTAGGATCATTGATAAAAAACCTCGAAAACTCACTTGGAGTTCGTAGGTTATAGGGAGTGTGTGTACACGCATGTACACATACATCTCTACATACATATGAAGTATGTTTCTATCTCACTGAGTCCGTGGAATTTGTTAATGAAGGAATTTGGTTCAAAGGAAGACCTCCGTCCACAATGGTCTGGAGAACAGTACAAACTCCCCCTGGCTCTCCCCACACGGTGTAGATCTGGACAAGCATATTCATCACTTTCTGGGAAAGCAGGTAACCCACGAAGAAAAGCTTGGGTTTTGAAGTCAATGTGACATCAGTGTGAGTGAACCACTTAAAAGCTCTATGTATGACCTTGGGCAGTAATTTACACTCTTTGAATCAGGCAGCCCATTTAAAAATGCAAATAAAATTCCCACATTGCAGGGTTGTTGGGATGACTGAACAAGGCTAAGTGTGCAAAGCACTTAACCCAGCACCTGGCAAGAGAAAGCTGTCAATAAGCAGCAGCTACTATATTAATAGTCATTGGTTTGGCGAGTTGGGGAGGGGGTAGCTCCCCACCTTCATGGGGGGTTAACAGAGAAACTCTATTTAACAATACAACCAAAAGGGCGCCGGGGTGGCTCAGTCAGTTGAGCCTCAGGTTTCAATCAGGTCATGATCTCATGGTTCACGAGTTCAAGCCCCACATTGGGCTTTGTGATGACCGTGCGGAGCCTGCTTTGGGTTCTCACTCCCTCTCTCCCTGTCCCTCCCCCACTCGTGCTTGCTCTCTTTCTGTTTCTCTCGCCCTCAAAAATAAACATTAAAAAATCTTGTTAACAAGTAAATAAACAAAAATAAAAATACAACCAAAAAAGATTATATAATGGTTGCCTTCTAAACTGGTAAACTATACACAGTAATCACCCCTAGGAAATGTAATATTTGGAAAGATCATTAGTTTTTCACAAATAGTGAGTGGGACAGGGCGGGGGACGGGAACCCTGACTAACTCAAGATTTCACCCCTCTGTTGCTACAGAACCTAAGAATTACTATCTATGTCCTCCAAGTTTACTTGTATTATGAGATTAAATTAATTTCTAATAAAATTAGAAAGATTAAAGCACAAACATCCATACACTTCAACTATCAGCTCTGGGACTAGAACCATGATTAAACTGTCCAAATTAAGCCACATGATTTTTCTTCTCCCTAAACAATATATTTAACCTCTCTGAAAAGATTTTGCTTAGCTTATAAATAATTTGCAGCCCTTAAAACACTCCAGCTAGGAAGTAAGAAATAAGCAGCCAGAAGACCTGGCTTCAGGTTAAAAATTAGCCCTAGATAATTCTGACAGCCTGGCCTTAGAAAGAATTACTCACCTATGTGCTCTGAGAAAATAACAATTTCTGTCAGAGAAGGGGCGGGAAATGCTGATGCCATGCGCTGCCCAGCATGCTACAACTCTACAGAACGGGCAAGCGCTGTAACACAGGAGCACTCACCCTGGGACAGGTTTGGAGGTTATTTATAACGAGAGGCCGAAACAAGTTTGGCTCAAGACTGTTACTATACCTATTGATTCCTCCAGCAGTTTCTAGTTTTTAAAAATACATGTTATTTTATATGTGTTTTAATCTATTAAATTCTAATCAAACTATGTATTTTCACATTTTTTCAAATCATAAATATAAACAAAAATATCACAGCAATATTCTAGCCAGATACACTCTCAACGAATCATAAAGTAACTGGGCTAAATTCTCAGGAGAGAAGTCAAATTATTATTATACCTAGTTTTACTCACTTGTAACGTAGAATTCATATATTCCCTTCAGTTTTTTGTCATTAGCAGTTAAAAATGAATGGTAATCAATTTTTTAAATATGAAATTAAAGATACTTATAACAGGACTGTTTATGTATAAATAAGTCATGGATTATTCAAGTTTTATGTTTTCTTTTGAAGTCTTAAACTTGAATACATGCACCTTATTATTATTAAAAGTCTCAACTGTCTCCCTTTCTATATAGAATCCTTTATGTTCTTTCTTGTTTGCTGAAACAGGAAAACAGACCAAGAAAATGCCACCATGCCTATACTGCAATAGAAAACTTGGTTTTTAAAAAGGCCACTAACAGCTCTGTCTACTTAAATTCTAGTATAACCGGGCACAATTGGCACTGTCTACATATCTATTGTCTGAACTCACTGGGACAGGCCCTAGAGTACTTATACAACTTTAAACTATCCCTAGTGTATTTCCATTTCATAAGGTACATATTAATTTCTGTTCAACTGTTTGTTAATGGTAACAGAATTTTCAATACCACAATGACCAAGTCTTATATTACTGGCTTCAAACAGTTAAAATCCCAATTAACTGGTATAAATCATAAGAATATGAAGAGTGACTTTTAGTTTTAGTACAAATAGTTTTAGGAGACATAGTCCCTTTTGACTACAAGCTAAGGACTACGAGCAAAACTACGTAGAGACACGTTATAACCGCTTCTAACCCCTCTAATTTTAAAATCCTCTGGATTAACCAGACACAAAGAGCATTTACACTTACAAGCCCCCGAGAAAATAAGTACAGAAGGAAACTCATCAAAAACAAGCTACCACAATAACGAAGGGAAAAAATGAGGTGGCACTGATATAAAATTCAGTCTCCATCAAAGATACAGACGTGCACCAAACGACCTCAGGACGCGTGCACCAGGTGCTCCCTCCGCCTGGAGCATCTGTGCCCCAGCTATGCGCAGAGCTCACGCCCTCACTTCCAAGTCAGCTGCGCAGCGAGGGCTCCCTGGCTCCCGGACCCCAGCACGTACAACCGCACCCCAGCCCGCCACACCCTCGCCACTCGTGAGTTCTCTTGAGGTTCTATTCTTCTGCCACTGAACTTGCCGTGTAAAAAACCCACACGATATTCTTGTTTTGCTTTTTTCTCACTCTACCTCTCTTCCCCAATATGTAAGCCCCACAAAAGCAGAGATGGTTTTCATTTTGTTCACTGATGTGTCCTCAGTGGCTAGAAGAGTGCTTAGAACACAGTAGGCACTCAGGAAACTGCCGAGTGAGGACTCAATGAGTGACTACATAATTATGAATATAATGAACAGACCCGGGCAATATATGCTTATATTCCCACCGGGGGGATGAGAGAAGACTGAACCTGATTTTAATCAGCCAAAGGTCAGATAAACAAATGTGCCCGAGGGAAGCACATCACTCTGCATTTCCACCTTAATCAGCACCGCGCAATTACCTGCATCTTCCGATAGAGCACAGAGCGATGGGGTCGCCCACCACAGCCACCAGGGACTGGGCCCTGGTGATGGCAGTATTGAGAAGTTTGTAGTTAGATAAAAAACCATAATCTAAATCCTCCGTGGAATCTTCCAGCAGTTGCTCTTTCTTTTTAATTGGTGTCTGTTTGTGTTTACAAGTATGCCTTGTACGTACTGTGCTAAGAAACAGAACTCTGAATTGCTTTCCTATAAAAAAAAATAAATACATGAGACTCGTAAGGTTGTTATTTTGGCCCACAGATATAATAAAAGCATTTTAGTTTTTACACGTTATTCCTAAATAACAGGGGTCGGTAAGGATGTGGAAACATTGGAACTCCCGTGTCCTGCAGGTGAGAATGTAAAATGGGATGGGAAACTCTATGGAAAGCAGTATGGCAGCTCCTAAAAAAAATTAAACATAAAATTAAAACACAGAATTAAAATTAAACATAGAATTAACATATGACCCAGCAATCCCTCTTCTGGGTCTATACCCAAAAGAACTGAAAGCGGGATCTCGAACAGACATTTCCTAACAACATTTGTCAAAAGGGCAAAATGTAGAATCAACCCACGCATCCGACGACAGACGACTGGAAGAACAAAACGTAGTGTGCACGCGTCATGGACTACGATTCAGCCTAAACAAGGAAGGGCATCTGACACATGCTCCAACAGGGACAGACCCGGAGACGCTGCGCTGAATGAAAGAAGTCAGTCTCACGAAAGGGCAGATACCGGATGACCACCTTTCTATAAGGTGCCTGGAGGAGTCAAATTCGTAGACAAAGTAGAACGGTGGCTGCCAGGGGCTCGGGGGAAGAGGGAAGTAGAATAGCGAGCCTAGAATGTCACAGAATCTCAGTTTTACAAGATGAGAAGAGTTCTGGAGACAGGCGGCAGCAACGGCACTCACGACAATGTGAATGTGCTTAATGTCAATGAACTGTGGCATTTTGTGTATTTTTAAACTGGAGAGACACTTTCAGAATGAACACATAAAAATGCTAAAAATGGCAAATTTTATGAAAATTTTAAAAATATTATTGCTGGAACCAGCCTTAGTGACCATCTCATCTACTCAATGCAAGGACCATTCTATGAAGTGGGGTCACCTCTTGCTGACTGAGGCAGACACAGCTGATTCTATAAGGAAACGCTGTAGAGAGTCTGGGCTGCACAACATTTTTTATTAGGCGACACATCCATTCCCTCATTCTGTGACAAATCTCCAAATCTCTGAATACAGTTTTAATATCGATATCGATATTAATATCTCTGGGCGAAACAACCCAAGTTCTTTCAACCATTTTTGACTCCCACGTGGCAGTTTTTAGACTATTACCTATCATACATCCCCTTTGGGTGCGTCCTAGCTTACTGGTAATATTCCTTCTAAACGCATACCCAAAGTCCATGGTATAGTGGAGTTATTTTGTGCCTATAATCTAGAAACTGTATTACCACAAAACCTAAAGCTGTAACCGTACTGAACTTTACCAGCACTCGTGTGATACTGTTTGTTTCATGTATTTAAAAGCAGAAATTCTACAGCAACTAATTACATGAAGACAATTTAAATGAGCTGCTGGTAAATATTCACTTAGGGAACTCTATATATAAAAAAACAAACTGTGCCTTGGGGCACCTGGGTGGCTCAGTCAGTTAAGCATCCAACTTCAATCTCAGGTCATGATATCACTGGCTCCTGAGTTCGAGCCCCGTGTCGGGCTCTGGGCTCACAGATCAGAGCCTAGAGCTGGCTTCCGATTCAGTGTCTCCCTCTCTGTCCCTCTCCTGCTCACTCTCTCTTTCTCTCAAAAATAAATAAACGTTAAAAAAAAAACCTCCAATAACACAGCTGTGCCTTTAAAAATGAATTTAAACAGAATATGCTTCATGGGTACATGTTTTCAAAACTCTTTCTGAACAAATCAGTCGTTGGCTACCTGTGACCGTAACTACTGCATACGGATATGGTATGGGACATTCCCACAAGCACAGGCACTGAAAACTTCCATTTGTTCTCTTATTTGGATATGAGAATTTAATAAACATTTAAATGAGCTTGACCTTTAATTGTCAAACTCGGCATTAAAGGACTTGGTATGGAATGAATACACAGTTGCTTGTCCCAAAAAGAGATCTTTAGAATTAAAAATCCAATGTGCACACACGTTAGGATTTAAGCATCTGAATAACTTAATTCATTTCAATTAATACTTACCTTGAACATTGAGCACCCTTTCTACATTTACATCAGATAATCTCTTTTTTCGAAGTTCAGCCCGGATCCTAAACACTTGATCAGCGTACGGAGTCACCACACCGATACTGCCGTCATCCAACTTCCCCCATGCCACTGGCCACTTCCTTCTCAACTCTTCCACACGTTCCACCACTTCAAACACCTTTAAACAAACACACAGATGCATTTAAAGCTATGAAGTGTTTGCAGGGAAGAATACAGTAACTGGAACACATGTATAAAGGAAGCCATTTTAGCAAATGTCATTTAAAAACTATCTCAAAATAGGAATGCTGCTTTGCTGATATGAACACAGCAAGAAAATTTGTATGTATGTTTCAAACAGTAAAATTCTACAATAATGCACCCAGTGAAAACATGAATCAGAGACAATGTAATGGGCAGTTTGCCCCCACCTTTCGTCGAGCCTCCATTCATCGTTTTTCCTTTTAAGTTTATTTTTTATTTATTTTGAGAGAAAGAAACAGCGAGGGGCAGAGAGACAAGGAGAGGGAGAATCCCAATCACTGACAGTGCAGAGCCCAACGTGGTGCTCAGTCCTACAAACCATGAGATCATGACCTGAGCTAAAATCAAGAGGTGGACGCTGACCTGACTGAGCCACCCAGGTGCTCCTAGCCTCCATTATTAAATGGGCAGAGGTTCTATTTCCTATGTTGAGAGGAAGTAGGGGATGGTCCATGAAACTGGCAACCCGTGTAGGGCATCAGATAACCAAGTCCCAGTAGTTCTCAGTCCATTCACTCCAGACCAGGCCAGTGAAATTAACAGCCAACTAGAAGACTCCTAGAGTTAAATTAAGTCTCAACAGTACAAGATCTAGCACTGTCCCCTCCCCCGACTGGTACAGCTCAGCAAACCTGCCAACAGCTAAGACCAAACCACAGCGGAGACTAAGACAAGACTGCCCAAACCATTTCACTCATTAACCTTGCAATAGAGTAACGCCGTAGTTTACCCAACTGAATTTTCTGGACCCTACTTACTGGATTTTTAGTAGGAGTTTTAGTGTAATTCAATGTACTTTAATACAATGAACTGATCAAACAGTTTCAATGCTTGGCAAAGTGGGGGACACAATGATTAATAAAATATGTTCCTTGCCTGCTAAGAGATTATTGTATATTTAGAATACAGATTGCTAAACAATATAACATATATGTATGTGTATGTATGTGTGTATGTAAACAGCAGCTCTTTCTCACAGGGGGGCTCTCCTAGCAGCTGAGGGCCAGTCCCCATCTCCTCCATCTAGCTTCCTGGTATGGAAGAGTCATTCTAGGCGGGTTGGGAGCTGGTGACCATCAGATCCCATCTGCCACAGCCCCATGCTGCAGAAGGCTAATACTGAACAGTTAACAGCAGGTGATTTTGTATTGACTTCTAACTATAGACCTCTGATCAATTTTTCAAAGATGAATTACCATTACAAAGTAAGACCCATTTCTTCGTAAGTAAAATGAATAAAGCACGGGACCAGAAGAAAGGGAAACGGAGACCACAAACCAGAACCCATTCCTCTAATGACCAACCAGCCCACGCCCTCCCCTGGGTTTCCCGAAGTCCAGAATCCTCCTCCTCTGTGACAGCCAGAACACAACCTAAGGGTCTCTGGCTGCTGGAGCCAAAACTCTTCACCAGGTTTTGGTCTGCTGCCTGATCTGACCATATTACCCACATTCTCTCTGAAGACAAAAAGTCAGAAACTGTAAGAGATCAATACAAGCTATACAGCACCTAATAGCTTAGCAGCACTGTCATCTGGGCCTATGTGATCTCTCTGGAGATCCTGGAGCACACAATCCTGCAATTCAAGTCTTACTCAATTTTTTTTAAATTTA
>PISW01002483.1:195096-263275 GCA_004023785.1 Mungos mungo
TCTCTCTCTCTCTCTCTCTCTGCCCTTCCTCTGGTTGTGCTCTATATGTCTCTCTCTCAAAAAAAAAAAAAAAAAAAAAAAATTAAAAAAGTTTTTTAAGTTGAATGCTTAACCGACTGAACCACCCAGTCACCCCAACAATGATAACTCATTTGAGGGGCACCTGGGTGACTCAGTTGAGCATCTGACTCTTTTTTTTTTTTTTTTTTTTGGAGCATCTGACTCTTGATTTCAGCTCAGGTCATGATCCCAGGATCTGGGATAGAGCCCCAAGTCAGGATTTGCGCTGACAGCACAGAACCTGCTTTGTTTGGATTCTCTGTCTCCTTTTCTCTCTGCGTCTCCCCTGCTAATGTTTTCTCAAAAATAAATAAACACCCTCTCTGCCTTTCTCCCCTGCCTGCACTCACTCTCTCTCTAAAATTTAAAAAAAAAAAAAAAAAAGATGACTCATCTGAGTACTAAGAAATATAATCATAGTCTATTTTAGATGGCTAACTAATAATTATATGAAAATAATATTGGCTTTTCTTTTAAACGAAGTCCTATATTTTATATTTTGTCATGAGAAACATAAATCAAAGGGCACCTGGCTGGCTCAATTAGTGGGGTACGTGAATCTCGATCTCTGGGTTGCGAGTTTGAGCCCCACACTGGATGTAGAGATTACTTAAAAATAAAATCCTAGAAAGAAGAAATGTAAATCAAATGTAATCAAAATGTAAATAGAAGGTTTTGGGTCCCACAGGGAAACAAATTGTTAACAAATGAATGTTATACAGAAAGAACAAATAAACCTCACATACTATTTGGCATGCAAGTAACACACAGTGAGATGTCAACCCAGAATCTTAAATAAATGCTCCAGAAGGACAAACTATGTGACTGCAAAAATTAACAATCTGCAAAAGAACACAGGTACCTCGGCATTATTATAAAAAGCTGTGCTATTTTTTTCTTGTACATCTTCCCCTCGCGCTGTAAAGAAAGTTAGTGGGTAGAAATCCTTGTGTGCTGGCTGCTTCCCACTGGCCATCAGTTTGCCCTCATAGAAGAGCTCGGAGGTGTAACTGCAAAAAAAGGACCAAAATAAATAAAGATAGATAGTGATTTAGCATCAAAATTAACTTCACCCATAAGAACAAAATTATCAGTCAATTCTAATACTTTTGCTTTATGTCCATAATTAATTTAATACTTATGAGGGCAAGAATTTCTCCAAAAGTAACCACAACAGGGTAGGCTCCTGAGATACCAATGCTAAATGAACTGATCTGGCAAGGTATGAAGCCAGAATATAGAGAGAAAAGGAAGAAGTGACAATAGTTCAATACTGCATGAAAACCTTGCTCGGTGAGGAAATTGCAAGCTAGTATATTTTCTTGGTTAATACATATTTTTATTTATACGGTTCATTTACTTACACATGCAAACACAAAGATACAAAGACACTGAAATTCACAGAACTGAAGGACATTCAAGTCTTCAAATGTAATATGAATACTTTTTCCTGCTGAAGACAGCAAGTACTCGATTTATTACTGACTGCAGAAAATGACTGGCAACAATAAAAAGAAACTCACATTTTGAGATGCTGATAAAAGATCTAGTTACATCTAAATTTACTGTTGTATCTATTCTATTGTTTTCAGAGAACTCTAAAAATGGTTTTCACCGACTAACATAACTTTATTGAATTCTATTAAACTTTAAAACACAAGGTTTTGGGTGGGGTTAGTGACTGGAAAGGAGCACAAAGGAGCTTTCCAGATATTCTGTTTCTTGACCTGGATGCCGGTTACATGGGTGTGTTGACTTTGTGACTGTTCACGGAGCTGTCACTTATGATGTTTTTAGTTTTATAGATGCATACTGTATTTAATAGAAACTTTTAAAACTTTATTACAAGTTTCATGGTTTTTCCTTCCTTCCTCCCGTCCTACAACATTCCTTGTATAACATAATCAGGCATAAAAGCAAACCAGTATGCGGGGCACTCGGGTGGCTCAGTCGGATAAGCGTCCTACATTGGCTCAGGTCATGATCTCACAGTTCGTGGGTTTGAGCCCCGCGTCGGGCTCTGTGCTGACAGTTGGCTCAGAGCCTGGAGCCTGCTTCGGATTCTGTGTCTCCCTCTCTCTCTGACCCTCCCCTGCTCACGCTGTCTCTCTCTCTCTCTCTCTCTCTCTCTCTCTCTCTCCCTCTCTCAAAAATAAATAAAAACATTAAAAAAAAAAGCCAACCAGTATGTGTTCTGTCAATATATCTGTTTATTACATGATGTAGTTTTACATATATATTACACATTTAGTCACAGAAAAATATCATTACTGGTAGAACCTAAAGTTCTGGTTTCCAGGACTGCCCTACTTTGTGAAAAGTTCCAGCCGACTTTTGAGGTACTCTGTTACAGAAATAAAGTTTAACAAAATTTGCAACACAAGGGGCACCATCTAACTGTGCCAGGAATAGTCTGTCCCCAGTAACAGGGCCACTGGGAGTCCTCGGCCACCACACCAGAGGGAGGGAGATACGGAAGGGGCAGCTCACACCTACTTGATGATAGCTTCATGGGAGCGGTAATTCTCACAGAGGAGGATCCTACATGGAAACTCGGCAGGGTAATGCTCATAGAGTCGGTCAAGTAACGAAACATGAAGGTTTCTCTCCCTGGCAAACTCGCTGTAAACAAAAGGACTGAGCTGTAACAGACAAACATACAGAGAAAATTTAACTAAATACACAAATAGTATTTTTATAACCTATTTGTAAAAAAATCCATTATGCTGAAACTTCTGATGTACGAAATCTCAACATGCTAAATGCTGGAATAGGCAGGATCAAAAATAGTTTCTCTAAACAATTTTACTACTACAAAGAACTTGGCTAAAATTTCTAACTTTTCACTTCATTCTGTCGACAGTAGCGGAGAGTTAACAAAGCGCTCCTCCGACGTAAGAATAAACAGCTATGACTTCGGGGATACGACCAGAGCATCACTGGGGGGAGTCAATCTGTTACTTCAACCAAAAGTGATCGGCCAGTTAAAATCGTGAGCTGGAAGGATGTGCAGCATGTGGCTAAAAGATTTTTCAGGATAAGTGAAATAACATTTATCTCATAAAGTATAAGGAGCCATTCTTGATCAGCCCTTTGACCGCTAAAGAACAAAATTAAACTACTTTTGGCAAAGAAACAAAACCAGGATTTCGTTCCTGATGTCTTCACAGGACACCTGTGGCAGAAGAGAAAGAACTTCAAACTGCAACTCTGTAAAACAGACATTAATAGAAAAAGCGTACTTCTCTTTCACATATAGGTATTGAGAAACATAAAATCGGACACATTCTTTGAGATTCGGGCTATTATTTTTAATTACGTACACTTTGTTCCCTATGATGGCCAAAAAAAAAAGAAAAAAAGAAAAAAAGAAAAAAGAAATCAACCCTTCGTGAAAACAAATGTTAGGGACAAGAACTGGGGAACTGTAGGAAGAATCATTCAAGTTTATTTTATAAAGACAAGAATCAAGTATTCACACTATAGAAAGCCGAACCTCAAATTAAAGACATGAAAATCACAAACCCGGAGAGACTCATCCATTCCACTCTGTAGCCAGAAAAAGGAAAACCACCACCACAACAGTGGAATGAAGTACTTGAACTGGAATGCACGGCACAGTCCCATGGGATGTTCCAGAAAACCGAACATTAAACACGGAATTATAATTGGCAGTTCCTTCGATGTGAGGAATCAGACGGCACACACCTGCATGTGGTCACCGGCCAAGACGATCCGGGTGCTCTTGGTTGCTAATGCCAGAGGCATGATCGTTTCACACTCCATGGCCTGGGCAGCTTCGTCTAATAGAATGTGTGTAAAGAACCCTACAAAAGTACAGTACAAACACAGTAAAGCAGATTACAGCGGCAATAAAGGTGGCTGTAGTTCTGTTCTGCTAAGGAAAGAGTTCAGGGTGCTGATCTCAGAGTTAGGGGCACTTTTAAGCCAACCCTCAATTTTGAAACTTGTCAATTTAAATCATTATTTAAAGAACAGAGATGCCAAGAAATAACTACCCAATAATAGATATGAGATGGTATCTGATGCTAAGGGCCCCAAGATTAACAGTTGACGGAGTATGTATAAAAAAGATGTTTAAAAGTACAAGACGGCAGCTCTTCATCAAAAAAGGAGGACCAGCAACTAAACAACAGATAGTCCTTGCTTTATGTGATAAAACCGTGAATCCAAAACAAGGGTAGTTTATAAGTAATTCTAGCTTTACCATGCATATTAAACAGTAAGCTAAAGAAAATCATCCCTCAAATCGAATATAAGGGAAAAGTTATAATCTAACCTTTACTAAAATAAAGGGGAGAGGGTTGATGCTCAGAGTCACTAATTTGATTATTTAGAGTTTTCACGTGTTTGTCTATGTGGAAAGATAAGATAGACAGATATAAGTGTTTGGTCTAAGAGCGTACCTTGGCGGGGGGGAAAGAAAAAATATCATCAGTGTGCTAAAAGCGAAAGGTGAATATCAAAAATGTGTTATCTAGTGTCCCCCAGACGCAAGCCCAACAGCAGGAGGCACCCCACATCGTGACTGCTGCTACCACTCACACTGGCGCACAGGATTCTGGGTACACAAAGGAGAAAGTCCTGTTGCCACCAAGCGGGGGACAAAGGCAAAAGTCTCATGGTCTCAATGTGGAGAAGGTCAAAGTCCTGCCCTACTGTCAACTGTCGGTCAACTGTCGAGGCAGGAAGAAGGGGGGCTTCTGGTTACTAGCAGGGCAAAGACACAAGGTGGCTTCTCAACAAAATGCAAGCTCTAACACTGTCCGGATGAATTAGCTAGCTGCCTGGGAGGAAGGCCCAAGAACCTAACCTCTACTTCTATGAAGAGCAGCAAGTTCCAAACTACCTTTTATTCAACTTCCTGATGCAACTTGGCTTTAGGTCGGGCACTTGCTAAACCATACAGACTGGCGGCAATAACCACCCACACGATCCGTTCATGCCCACGGCTGTGGGTGGCAGCGTACGGATCAGTATCTGTTGTCTATTTCCTGACAGTGGCCCAAACATGACCTAGGCATGTGCATTTTTCTCCTTGTTAAGGAGACTTTGTGTTTTTGTCCTACAAAACTAATTGCTGGAAAACTACTGTTTCATTAGATAACATTTTAATTAAACAGAGGTAGGCTTGGATCAGCAACTGGATAAATCATGAAACTGTTATAGCTATTGCTTAAAGCTGGTAAAGGAAACTTGAATTAATCAAACTGATGTAGCCTGAACCTTCAGTTTCCTTATCTATAAAAGAACCCTCCCTCCACAGGGCTGATGGGAGAATGAAATGAAATCAGGTATAAACACCACCCCGAACAAAGCACATAGGCAGCTTCTAAGTGTTCTTCTATATTCTTGCTCTTCAAAGCCGTCCTTAACTTTCTCACAAAACTCTACTGTTTCGGAGGTTGCGGCATTTTTATCTAAGCGGCACACAGGCAGAGTAGAACCATAAAGTAATGAGACTGATTGTTAAATAAACATACCAAAATTTACATTTCAAATAAGTGTTGTTCCATTCAAAGAAGTCAGTTGGGAGGAAATAGAACTCATTCCAATGATGCAGTCACTTTTCAAAACATTTTTGAAACTCTGCTTTTGTAACTGCCCTCACCAGCCAGCTATGAGCTGCGTGCACAAGAAAATAAGTCTCATTACATGAGAGGCACGTCTCTCTCTCTTTTTTTTTTTACCCCTAATGGTATTGCTCAGTTTGATCACCTACCTTATTTACCAGACATGTCTCAGAAAGATTTTGAAGCTTTTCTAAAATTAAATCTACCCTCAAAACAAAAAAAAGTTTGGCCACCATTCAGTCATTTCAGATACACAGAGGTTTATCAAGGGCCTCCAGGTGCCCGTACCCTGGGCCAGGTGCCAGGAATTCAAGGTGAAGAGAACAGTATCTCCCTTCCAGGGACTCGAAGGTTCAAAAGAATCTGTCACTGGCTCTGAAAGCAATTCCAAAAGGAGAGAGCAAAAAAGTGTTGCGCAGTGTCAACCATTATAATATGGCAGTAATAAATGAATGTTCTTCCAAAGCAAACACTTTAAAGTGGTACCACTTTTTGATGGGTAAGTTCTGCCATATGTATCAGAATTACTTGTCACCTTATATCTGTACTTCATATAATATTAGCTTGATTTTACCAATTCCTATACTCCAATATAATAATCTTAATAGTATGTCTAAAAAAAATCTATCATGATTGCTGTCTCTGCACTATATAACACAAAATTATTTTTTTGAAAACCTTGAGAAAATTATAAAAAGAACCACTATCCAAATATGAATTTTTTACATGACTGATAGTAAGTAAACGCCATCTGATCGGAGAATAAAATAGTAGTCACTCAAATGTCTAAACTAGGGGTTGACTTTTTTTTTTCCTTCGTAAAGGGCCAAACAGTATATATTTTAGGTTTTGTCGGCCATTCGATCTGTTTCATGTACTCAGGGCAGCTGCTGCGGCACAAAGGCACACAGATGATACCCAGGTAAACAAACGGGCATGGCTGTGTTCCATCCAATAAACCTTTATTTACAAAAACAGACAGCACGCCAGATTTGACCCACAGGCTACAATTTGCCAACCCCTGATCTAAACTGAATGCAGAGGCCCTATGCATTCAGGGACACCCTGTGTCTTGAATCAGCATACCAGGTTCAAGGTCCAACTGACAGAGGTACTGGGAAGTATTCAGTGTAACCACCACCACTCGGTGTTTAAGAATATCTTCCTTCTGTGGCATCTGAAAGGTGGAATGTGCGCTTGAGATCAAACAGTACTGATGCACAACTGGGTGGACAGTCTTTACCCAGCGATTTCTGAAATATACCCTATAAAAGAAGACAATATTTCCTATTTATATTTATTAACATCTTACCAGCATTATAAAAAAATGACATTATTATGTTAAGACTACAGTATTTGGAAATCCACAAATAAATCTGGTAACCATTAACACTCTACTGAATTAAAATTTGACAACTGTGACTTTGCCCTACCAAAAAAGGATTCAAGCAGAAAGCATGTGCACTATCATAAAATAAGTATCTATTTGTAAGTGTTCAGATTAATCTTACAACAGAATGACACACAGTTTCATAAGCACTATAGTTTTTAAAATTCAAAACAGTCCCATTGGGGAATTACTTTTTTTCTAGAATATTCTTATAAAAATATACTTAATCATATTGCAATTATCTATGCTAAAACAAATAGTGAACTGCGCACCTACAAAAGAAACTTAAAAGTTATCTGCATTTCATTTCAGAATATATTCTTACACCTATTTGTAAACAGACCTATACCTAAAGTTCTAAAGGAGATTTATGTAAAGGAGATTTAAAAATAAATTCAAATTGTGGACAAACAAAAAACCTTAAGAAAGAGTATCTCGGGGTGCCTAGGTGGCTCAGTTGGTTAAGTGTCTGAATCTTGATTTCAGCTCAGGTCACATCTCACAGTTCATGAGTTCAAGCCCCACATCGGGCTCTGTGCTGACAGCATGAAACCTGCTTGGGATCCTTTCTCCCTCCCTCTCTCTCTGCCCCTCCCCCTGCTCTCTCTCAAAATTAAATAATAAAACATTAAAAAGGGGGATATGTCTTCCATTAATTGCAAAAGAAATATATTAATAGGCCTCATGCAATAGACTACTACTAAAATGTACAGAAGAAAGCCAACCACCCACCCACCCACCCATCTCCAATCCACTCACATAACACAGATGGGAGACATACTGGGTGTCTACCATGCTCCAAGCACAAAGGCAAATCACATGATTTGCAAGCTTTCATAAAAGCTTTGATTTACTCTGACTGTAATGGGAAGCCCTCAGAAAGAGCTGACAGGGCAGTCACATGACCTGACTTTGGTTGTGAAAGGACCACTCTGTTACTCTGTACAGAATATATAGTTTGGGGAGGCAGTGGGGGGAGGCCAGACAGTGGTGTGCTCATAAACCAGCTTGGAGGGTGGCGGGGGTGCTGATGTGTGGGGTTTGCTGACTTTTGTGGTATAAATAAAATCTACTGCCATGGCCCATTTCAAGCTACCAACACGACGTCACCAAACCTGAACTTGGGAAGACATGTATATGATTGGCTCTCACAAGCCACTACAAGCTGGCTGCAATACACCACTGACGGGAACAGAGGCAGGGGCAGGGGAGAGAATCGGGGAGACCCACAGGACGTTGTTGCAAGGGTCTGGAAAAGGAAAGAGGCCAGCGCGAACCACGCTGGTAACAAGCGAAGATGTGACGACGGCTGGGTTCAGTGCACGCTGTGAAGGTAACGCCGACGGGACGTACTGGTGAACGAGACGTGCAATTTAAAACACAGTAGGAGTCTGTGCCTTTGAACCTGGATGAATGACAGTGGTGTTTACAAAGACGGTGAAAGTTGAGGAACAGATTTGAAGTGGGAACTGAGAATGTGGTTTTGGACAAATTCAGCAGCAGGCATCCAAGTGAGGATGTCCAATAACAGCGAGTACAGACATCTGAAGTTCAGAAGACTATCTGGGACAAGACTTCTCCAATTGGGATCCTGTTTCAACCTTGGGACTACACAAGGTCCGCTGGAGAGCGAGTGTAGCTAAAAAAGAAACTAGTTGGAAGAATCACTGATGGGAAAGGGAGAGGGCGCAGCAACGGAAACTGGCAAGAAACAGTCAAAGAAGTTGGAAAGAACTCAAGAGAGCGTGAGGTCCGCTCACAGGACACACACGTCCCTGTCGCTAAAGCTCGTGGACGCGCTCCAGGCCCGTCAAGGTGCTTGATGTCTGGGCGGCAGCAGCCAGCCTGTGCTCATTCCCTCCCTGCAACTCCCCCTTCCCGCAGCTTCCGGGCCTCAGCCTGTCCTCGCCCTCCTCCTTCCGCCCCAGGTCAGGGTTCCTCCAGGCGTGGTCTTCACACACTCCTCTCTGCTGGCCTCTGCTCTCTCCCTGACCGTCTCAGGCCGGTGGTTTCGATCACCACCAGCAAATACTCTCAGGACTCACATTTTTCTCTCTGCAGCCACGACCTCATCTCTGAGCTCCAGGATGCTAGCCAACTTTTTATTTAACACTTGTTTCATTCAGGATGTTCCAAAAGCAGCTCAAATGTAATATGCACCAATCCTAATCTCATGATCCTCTAAACGGTGTTCTTACCCTTTATAAAATATTTAAAACTGGTTATTGCTTTTAAGCAAAGCCAAGCCAAGACCCCCCCTAAAAAAAAATTCCTAAGCATAAATTATAAGAGAAAAGTAAAGAAATGTATTTTGGGATGCCTGAGTGGCCCAGTCAGTTGAGCTTCTGACTCTTGATTTTTGGATTACGTCATCACCCCAGGGTTATGGGAGCGAGCCCCAGATTGAGCTCCATGCGGAACATGAAGCCTGCTTAAGATTTCTCTCTCCTCCTGCCCCTCTCCCCTGCTCTTGCGCGCGCTCTCTATATAAAAGGAAAAAAATGTATTTCAAAAAGATTACTCTGGAAGCACCTGGATAGTTCAGTCAGTCAAATATCCAACTCTTGGATTCAGCTCAGGTCATCATCTCACAGTTCGTGGGTTTAAGCCCCACATCAGGCTCTAGGCTGACAGTGCAGAACTTGCTAGGATTCTCTCTCTCTCTCTGCCCCTCCCAATGCACATGCATTCTCTCTCTCAAAATAAGTAAATAAATTTAAAGAAACAACAACACGTTACATGGACAGGAAGGACTATAAACTTGGTAAGAGAAACCAGTATCACTTCTAAAAGATGCAAAAACGTTAAACAACATATTTTAGGTTTTAATAAAAAATGTTTCATCAGATCAACAAAGCAGAATTTACTTTTAAATGTACTAAAAGGGGCGCCTCGGTGGATCAATCAGTTAAGCATCAGACTTCCGCTCAGGTTATGATCTCAGTGTTTGTGAGTTTGAGCCCCGCGTCAGGCTCTGTGCTGACAGCTCAGAGCTTGGAGCCTGTTTCGGATTCTGTGTCTCCCTCTCTCTCTGACCCTCCCCTGCTCACGCTGTCTCTCTCTGTCTCTCAAAAATAAATTTAAAAAACACTAAAAACTTTTTAATATACTAAAAACCTCATTTTACAAATTATCTAAAAAATCATTTACAAACTATTATTCCATTCATGTTAACTAGAATATATGTTTAAACATAGAAATTACTAGAAACTAAACTCCAAAATGTTATTAGTATTTATCTGTGTGGTGAGATTACAGATAATTTTTCTTTTCTTCTTTATTTTTCTAGATTTTCCATACTTTCCATGGTAAAATTGGAAAAATGGCTTTTTCAAAAATTATTCATCAATACTAATGCCAAGTACCACTTCTCCCTTAAAGAAAAAATAAAAATTGAAGTTCTAAGTCTCACTACTGACTTTTTTTTTTTTTTTTGCAATTACCTTGGAAAGGCACCTCAAGTTGAAACTAGCAAGAAGACAAAGTTTGATCACTAGGCCTTGATTTCCATAAAAGTACAATATTCTAGTGCTGACTTCAAAACAATTTAAGTATTTTCTTGGTACTTTCCTTTTGCACAACAGTTAAGGTGGACACCGTCTACAGGATTATTTAAAAAATCGGGGCGCCTGGGTGGCTCAGTCGGTTAAGTGACCAGCTTCGAATCAGGTCATGATCTCACGGTTCGTGGGTTCGAGCCCCACGTCGGACTCTGTGCTGACAGCTAGCTCAGAGCCAGGAGCCTGCTTCAGATTCTGTGTCTCCCTCTCTCTCTGACCCTCCCCTGTTCACGCTATCTCTCTCTGTCACTCAAAAATAAATAAAAAACATTTTTTAAAAAGTTTTAAATAATAATAATATGCCTGGGTGGCTCAACTGGTTAAGCATCACCCATCTCTCGGTTTCAGCTCTGGCCATGATCTCACGGTCTGGGACCTCGAGGCCCACGTCAGGCCCCACGCTGGTTGTACACCACCTGCGTGGGATTCTCCCTCGCCTCTCTCTGCCTCTCACCTGCTCACATGCTGTCTTTTTCTCTCAAAATAACTAAACAAACTTTAAAAAAAAATACACCCAACATTTTTCAAAACCGGAGAATAGTGCCAAGTGAACGTTCACGCTCACAGTATACAATATGACACCAATGAAGTACTCTACGGGCTTCTAGAAACAAACCATCCACAGATCCCACGTGAATTATGTGGAGTAGGACACTGTCTGGTAATACATAATCTCAATTCACTGAAACTTTATTCTTGTATTGAATCCACGCGCAATAAACAACCCACCAAAATGTCACAACTCAAGACACTACAGAATCACAAAGACCAGATCCCAGAATAAAATCCATTACTTTGAAGATCTATATAAAACAACAAATACTTCTATTTGCCCAGAAAGCAATAAATACACACGCTCCACAGAGCACCTCAAGCTACTAAGTAATCTGCCAGAACCAGACACTGATCATCAGAACCACACACAGAGCCCGTGTTTCCCTCTCTCTTCCATCTTGAAGTCTACTGATTCCAATGAAGCAAGAAGTAAAAATCAAAACAAAATGTAATCTAAAATGGTTTCTAAAACCTCCATCCCCAAATATTTTAAGCTCAACCCCTGGCATGGAATATTGAATTTTATACATTTCAACTGTAAGTATGTATATTTAAACATACTGTATTAAATGATTTAATGTTTATGACTATTTCCACACTTTATAGCATTTACCAGGGCCCACTCTAGACTACACGGTGCAGATGACAAGCTCTTACATGATAGAGACGGCACATCTTCAAAGTCACACACAGACACTTAGTGCCCCCTTGTGTTCTTTGCCCCGCATCCTGGGACGAGTCAGAGAAAGCTACTCTCCCCAGAGCCCCCAGCCACTCCCAGGCCCTCTCTCCCATCTCCCAGAGCCCCCAGCCACTCCCAGGCCCTCTCTCCCATCTCCCAAACCTCCCATGTTTGAGGTCTATCAGGATAATTGTAAATTCCTCTGCGCTAATGTAATAATAGATGGTCCTAATAAATTTTCATTTCATTTAATTAATTCAATGCATTATCCTCCTAGGAAATACATTTACAAGTTAACACATTTCCCAAAGAGAAAAGCTATAGTAAAAATGTAGGGCCACAAAAAGAAAATATTAGGAAAGTCAAGCCTTTTCTTATTTTATTCCATTTACTAAATAAATTAACTTGAGATTTATACTCAGATATTTTTCAAGCTTTTCGATTGAACCACTCTTGGGACGTGTGGCGAGGGGAGATTTTCTGCTGGAGGCCAGCGTCGGTATTTGGACCATGACAACTATACACAGATCCTACTGAAACAGAACTTTTTATCCCACATATTTCAATGTACTACGTGCTGGATGATAGCCTCCAAAACATGACTTCACATGAGAAAAGCGGAACATAATGCTAGTCGCGTGGCAGACTTTAACGTGTATCAACAACTGCTCTTCTGCTCTAAATACCAAATGACCTATCCTAGGTCAATCAAGATTGGAAGGGGCTTTACTCATTGTTCCTAGGCCAAGTGCACCACGGTAAGCGGGGCTGTCCCTGTCCCTACCTAACACATACATACACAAAAACACACAGACCAACAATAGAAGCAAACAAAACAAACACTTCCATTAAAGAAAGGACACTCAGAGCAAAACTGCTACTCACTACTGAGTCTTTACTTATGACTAAGAAAGACTAGAATCTGAAACAAACTAGGTATTGATGAACTTGTCCACTGATAAATACATTTTCATTTATAGTGACTGTATATATGTGGTATTGTCTTATTAAACACAATTGGATTCTAGGGAATTATTTCTGCTCTAATGTATCTTCCAGAGTGCAACTATGGCATAAAAACCTGTGTTGGCAGGCCACACCCCCTTTTTCTCATTTGTTCTTTGTTATGCAATTGTAAAATCATTCAGATGGCTTTGGTCGTGCTTATTAAGAAAAGCATAATCTCGTTTTCCCATGCCTGGACTCGACTAGAAATAAAAAGTTAGTGGATTATGATTCAAAAGTGTGGTTAGAAATTAACGGATAAACAATAATTGTATTCAAACAACACAGGGCATGACACATTAGTTTGTAAAATGGCAAAACTAAACATTAATTCATATAACAATGAAAGCAAATGGTGTAATAAACAACCATTTAATGATTCTTTATTGTTTTCTGAAGAAAAGGAGTGTACTCCCCGACAATCTGTGTTTAAGTACATTTCATATCTGTATACACTCTAGAGGACCTTTCTCTGTCAGCGTAAACTTCTCCTGGGTCTCTTACATGACAGCAAAAAAGGTGTAAATACCAGTCAAGTACATTTTGTTGCAGATATCATTTCAGTATTTCACGCTTCTCTAACGTGTCGCTTCTATGAAATTACCTGCATGATCACAGTCAAAATCTTACGTCCGATGCATGACCACTCTGCCACGCAAACTCTGCTAGAATTTTAATTAAATTTGATGTAAACAAATCACAGTTATATTATTTCATCATAGTAGCTTTTAGAGGTACACATCAAAATCTGCTCAACAGTTTTACATACGATACTTAAAAAAGGATGTCTTTCTCTTTGCTTAATGTTTAAGAAATGAACAGAGAGTTTTAAATTTCTCCTTAATTTTAAATGGCTTCTTCAAAAGGTGGAACCTCCAAATGCCAATACGCAGTTCACAATTTTGTATTCTTGAAGGTACTAAAATCATTACAGACACCTTTTCTTAAGAATAACAAAGTATGATACAGATACGTAATAAGCCTTAAAAAAATACCTGAGAGGTCTTGCCTGGGGGTTGCCTGCTTCTACATATGGATGTAAATAATCCTTTATGTAGAGATCAGCAGCACTATTAGAATGGGTGCAAATGAGAATCCTGCTGAAATAAACGGTGCAAATAAAAAGAATGATAAAACACAAAGCTATTCAAGCAGTAGAATTCCAAACAGAAGCAGCGGCCATCTTAACCCTACACATTCCCCTCCGCCTACGCGGCCTTCTCTCCACATCGGCCGCTGGTGTTTTAAGGAAACTGTACTACGCTTCAGGCTGTCCAGGAAACTGGTTCCCCCGAAATCATCTTCTAAATCTACCACGCAAACTTTTTTATATGCCCAACTCTTGTGGCTCTGACATAGAGCACAACTCCTTAGCAGCCTTGGAGTTTTGATGGCTATTTAAAAGCTATAATTCTCTACATTGCCAATGTTTAAAAAACCAGCATATTTTCAAAGAATTCAAAGTTTAGTCCTTTGGGGTCTTGGTGTGGGTCTTTATTTATTTTTCTTCCAAGCTGAATTAGAATGGTCTTGGCTTCGTATTCACTACAGGACAAGAGGGCGTGCCCTCCTAGTGCACACACACCACGGCCTCACCTCGTCTCCGGCTGCTGGAGGATGTGCTTGACGGCCTGAGCTAGAGTGAACGTTTTGCCTGTCCCATAGGGTCCGATGATGAGGACAGGAGGCAGCTGGATTGAAAGAGGAGTTGTGATGGCCAGGACGGCCTCTTTCTGTTTTGCATTTAGCCGGGGATCCAATTGTTCGTCCCACTGTCTATAGAAAATAAAAACTTATTTTAAACACATGCATCTTATTAATAAACAAAATACAACACAAGAGAAGGCTGAATTTTACTGAACCATTAAAAATACTGAACAAAGGGGGCGCCTGGGTGGCTCAGTCAATTGAGCATCTGACTTCGGCTTAGGTCATGAACCTGCGGTTTGTGAGTTCGAGCCCCATGTCGGCTCTGTGCCGATGGCTCAGGGCCTGGATCCTGCTTCGGATCCTGTGTCTTCCTCTCTCTCTGCTCCTACCCTGCTTGCACTCTGTCTCTCTCTGTCTCTCAAAAGTAAATAAAGATTTAAAAAATTAAAAAAAAAAAAACTGAAGAAAGAGGGCACCTGGGTGGTGAGTCAGGGAAGTGTCGACTCCAACTCAGGTCATAATCCCACAGTCCATGAGTTCAAGCCCTGTATCAGGCTCTGTGCTGACAGATCGGAGCCTGGAGCCTGCTGTGGACTCAGTGTGTGTATGTGTCTGTGTGTGTGTCTGTGTGTGTGTCTCTCTCTCTTTCTACCCCTCCCCCACTCATGCTCTGTCTCTCAAAAACAAACATTAAAACAAATTTTTAGTAAGAAACAGAGTGTCTCTAACAAGAAATGCTTATTCTAAAACTTCTTTTTAGAAAACTACTCAACAGAGTTGGCACAGGCTGTTGATCAAAACTCACTTTAATTACTTGGTCCTATTCAAAGTGCACCAAGATTTTGATAACTGAAGAAAGCACACAGGTCCAGCGGCTCCCACGTCTATAAACAGTAATGGTGATGGCTCAAAGACATAATTTCCCTGTTACACAGAGTTATCCGAAAACGTGTCTGGTAATAAGGAAGTATTAGTTTCTTTGCATGAGCAAGTTGCAAAATGCAGAAGGGAGACGAACTGGATTTTCAAATTCTAGTTCACTGCAAGCTTTCTTTAGTGAAGTTTGGAACAAGAGGCAAAGAAAAAAGTTTACAACCCTGGTTAAGAGATACTCAAGTTTCACAAAGTTTTGAAATCAGAAAATAGCAGTTTAAAAAAAAAGGTATCAAAAGCCAAACAATATGAATTGTTTTCTAATATTTTCCCACAGAATATATGTATGTCCTACTTTCCAGGGCCAACAACGCCCATCGTGATGGTGCAAATGGCTGCAAATGGCTTCCATAATGAAATCTATCTTACGAGCGTCCCTTCTGCGACTTGGCTACGTTTCGAAGATTTAAATGGACAGCAGATGCTGAGAGGGATCAAACCACACAGAGAATCAACAGCATTCTTTCTCACAACGACAATTAAAATACTAAATATTGCAACAACTATGGTAAAAATGTTAGGAATGTGAACCAAAATAGGATGGGCATGTAAAGAGACTCTTAGAAAATTTACAACCGAAGTGCCTACAAAATAATCCTGCAAACGGAGAACATGGTTTAGAGAAAAATTCCTTCTCTCAGAGGCTATACACTACTTAAATCAGAAGCTAGTTATTCATGGAAAACCTTAATACTCTGTCTTGAAAAATTATAACTGATGCTATATTCAGACAGACAATTTCAAACAAATGGTCTCCTAGGAAATGTAAAACCTTAGAAAAGAAACATTGACTGTATCAACTCACCATTACTTATTTTTCTGGGACTTAAAAATTTTAAGTAAAAAACAAAAGAACTCTGACCAGTGGCACTAGTTTTCCTGGAAACCACCGACTAAAGCCCAAGCTTTTTTTCTCCAAAGACTCTCACATCATTAAACAGCTTAGTTACTCATAATTCTGCCAGAACATAGCGATGTTCCACTTTCTGTAAAGAGGGAATTTAGGTGATCGCCAAGTGCAGATCTAATATAGAGAGAGAATTGTAGAACGGTTGCCCCAAACCACCCATGGCATCTCGTCTGCCCCCCTCTCCAGCTGAGCCTAGGCAGCAAGGACATTCCACTCCTCAGCCTCCTCTGCTAGAGATCCAAGTCTGCTCAGAGACACCGGGAGAGATGCCTCACTAATGAAACCCCGCTAGATGAAAGCCCCTGTTGCTCCTCTGCCTTCCTCCTTCCCCGGCTGGAATGAGCTCATGGTCAGTAAAACTGCAGCTGCCATCTAATAATCGAGAGGTATCGGCCACAAGCAGCAACGCAACATGCTCCACGGTGAGAGGAGGGGAGAGCTGGCCCTGGACGGCGCCGCAGAGCCCTCGCAGGTCCCAGACCGCCTACCCCTGCGCTTCTGGCACGACGTGTTCAAGCCGCAGCTAGTGCAGGAAACTGCTGCCCACACTCATACCTGACCCAGTGGCTCCTCTAACTCTACAGGGAAATAATGACACGCGCCTCAGACAGTCATTCCAAGATCGACCGAGGTAATCCCCGCAACTGCTTCGGGAAAGAACTGAGCACGAAGCGCTCGATTCGCGTCAGCGCCTGCTACTGCGCTTCCTGAGGGATGCGCAGAACTGAGACGTTACTTGACGAACGCACACTTTCGAAAACAAAACTTTGAAAAACACCCTCCAGTTCTCCGCGTTTGGTGACTTCAATGAATTTATAAATGAGATGAATAGGTTAAAATAAAAGTATAAATCTAGGAGATTAATGACAGATTTATGGGTACAGTTCTAAAATACAATTCCTATATATATATATATATATACACACATACATACATGGGGAGGGGGGAGAGGGAGAGGGAGAGGGCGCGCGCCCATCCTCCTCATCAATTGCCTCAGTGTAAACGAACGCTTCAGGGCAGCTCAGAAGCCTCGATGCTGGTCCCCTCTATAGTTTCTGGTCACAAATAAGGAAGGCCAAAGACACAAGTAGTTGGTTTTTTTTGTTTGTTTGTTTTTGAGAGAGAGTAAGGCAGCATGAGCAGGGCAGGGGCAGAGACAGAGGGAGACACAGAATCTGAAGCAGGCTCCAGGCTCTGAGCTGTCAGCACACAGCCTGACACAGGGCTCGAACCCACGAATATGAGATCATGACCTGAGCCGAAGCCGGATGCTTAACCGACTGAGCCACCCAGGCGCCCTGTACAAGTTGTCTTTATTATACCACCTGCTCAATAAAGGGAAGAGGACTTACAATACACATGCCAGTTATCTTTGATTTTCACAGTTTAAAGCAAGAGAGTCTCTTCAAGCTTATTCTGAGTAAAAATTATTTAATCTCAGAACTAAATTAATTCAAAGTCCTTTTCCCCCCCTGATCTATTGCACTACTATATATACTTCACAGACCACATGCTCAAGAATTTCTCAACTTCATTTAGCTATATCCCACCTTATCCCAGAAAAGATTTTACATGGCCAATGGCTTCTGAGTATGTCCCTACACTCAGATACCTTTTCATTACTATTTAAATTTTTTTATGGTTTTTTTTTTAATTTTTGAGAGACAGAGACAGTGCGAGCAGGGGAGGGTCAGAGAGAGAGAGGGAGACACAGAATCTGAAGCAGGCTCCAGGCTCTGAGCTGTCAGCACAGAGCCCAACATGGGGCTCTAACTCACGAACCGGGAGATCATGACCTGAGCCGAAGCCGGACACTTAACCGACTGAGCCACCCAGGCGCCCCTCATTACTATTTAAATTACAGGGGTATGGGGGGGTGGCCTGGGTGGCTCAGTGGGTTAAGCGTCCAACTCTTGATCTCAGCTCAGGTCATGATCTCAGGGTTGTGGGATCCAGCATCACATTGGCATAGACCCTGCTTAAGATATTCTCTTTCTCTCTCTCTCTCTCCCTCTGCCCCTCCACCCCACTCGTGTGCTTTATCTATATCTCTGTCTCTAAAATAAAAATTATTTTTAAAAAAAAGTTAAGAGGGTGAGTTTTGAGTTACATAAATTTTACAATTTTTTTTAATTTGTGTGAAATTAAGCATAGGGCCAAATGAACAAACTTCAAGGTGACTCAATACCGCTAGAAGATGGGGGTTTATAGGAGAAAGAAGGTATCAGGTGGAGAAAAAACAAAAGACATCGGACGCTCCCGTTGGAAAGCCCTGTCAATGGAACCACATACTAAGGGGGCTGGCATTCAGCTGCTCAGACTATCACCACATCAAGGAGACGCCTTCGGAGATTTGTAAGCAGTGAAATAACATGATTGTTTTAGCAAACTGTCTGGAAGAAACATGTGGGTCGGACCAGAGAGAGCGGAGACACAGACAGCAGGACAGAAGACTGACTAGAAGACTACTGACACAGTCCAGCTCTAAATCACACACCGGCTGTGAGAATGGACAGAGGGTAAGGGTAGAGAGAAGACGAATCAAACAGGAACTGAGAAGCCTGGATTTCTACAAATTAGTAGATTACTGATTACTTTCAGAAGAGTGAGGAAGTAGAAGACAGAGATCACAGGATAAGTATATAAGAACAGCAGAAACACATAAACTACTCCTGCTCAAGAACGCTGGCAGCAAAAAGAATGGGAAAGGATAGTGAAGGTAAGCACAGCAAGGGAGAAATAATTTGGCTTTTGTGTTGTGAGGCATGGGGTTCTTTGTTCTGTTTTTAGAATTGAAAGAAAAGGAATGTGAGGGGAAGAGATACGCCACTTCTAGGCCTGGCCCATAAAACCGTCCCACATGATCCTCTGTCTTCATTCTTGCCCTGCCTGTCAGCGGGATGTCAACACGCGGGGTGAAAGCTTGGACACCACTTACTGAAGACACTAGGGCCTCCACCAGTGATGGAGCGGGGCCGCCCGACCATGACTGGTGGACATGAGTGGTCAATACACACACTTCCACTGTGGAGAGCCACGGAGATTAAAAAAGAAAGAAAAGGGAAAAGAAGGTAAATGAGGAGGGCACCAGCAGGGGCCAGAGGATAAAAACTCAGGGAAAAGGAGGAAGAGAAATGCAGTCAGACAGAGGTCACTGTTCGTCTGGAAACAAATGAGAAGTATCGCCATAAAGGAAGGGCGCCGGGGTGGCTCAGCTGGGTAAGCCTTCAATTCTCAATTTTGGCCCAGGTCATGATCTCACGGTTCACAAATCTGAGCCCTCCATTGGGCTCCGAGCTGATGGTGCGCAGTTTGCTTGAGATTCTCTCTCTCTCTCTCTCTCCTCTATACCCGAGTGGGCACTCGCTCACTCGCTCACTCGCACTCAAAATAAATAAATATACTTAAAGACAAAAAAGATACTTATGAAGATTCACCAAAGTGAATTTAAGCAGGAAAATATTTATACAACCATTAACCTGAGAGCAGTCTCAGAAATATTATTTCTATGATACTTCTCCATTTTCTTAAAATATAAAAATGTCCTCTATGTTCAAAAATCACTTTAAATTAACTGTTTAAACCACTTTTTAAAAGTGGTTTTCCATTCAATTCCCAAATTGTTTGGCATTCTATCAAATTAAAGTTATTGAGAAAAACAATAGAACTCATTAGACACTGAGGAAAAGTAAAGAAAATACATGACCAACCTCAAATGTTTCCTTCTAAGAGCTCTTTTATTCTCCTTTCTCAACTAAAACATGGCTGCTGGAGATTATAGCAAATTCTCTTATAAAACTGTATTGACATTACTTGATACAGATATTCAACGTAAGATTAACATAACTTCCTTTAATGAGGCATCTCCTGTTTTATACCTGTTGGGACTCCAAGGTATGGTTGGAGTCATAGTGATGTCTGGAAACAAAACCCCATTGTCCTTGATCCTGTCTAGAGCATAATGCATTTCACAGAGGGGTAATCGATTTAATTGAAACTGAAGTTCAACCTGAAACACAAAATAAAATTAAAAACACACACTAATGCGAACAAACAAAAACCATTAACGCAAACATCAATGCTTGTACCCTACTAGAAAACTTTGTGGAGAGAACCTTTAAGGGAAGCCAAGTTTAGAATCCTTTTAACTGTAATCAGATTTTAATAAGAATTATTATGACTAATATTTGCTTGGTTTACTTACTGTTAGGCATTTTAATATGCACGTTATATAAATGATCTCATTTAGTAGTACAAATGGTGTATGTATCATTAACATCAGTTTACATCTAAAGAAAGTGAAGTATTTGTGAATTAATATCTAAATAAAGGTTATCTGCTTCCACCATATTCCTATTAATAATATACTTGATAAAATCAGTAGAACATATGTGAAACATCTGTATCAATTTACTACAAATAATAATAACATTCACCAAATTTTATGTTTTAAAAGAAAGAAAGAAAATTTTAAAAAAGAGGGGTGCCTGGGGGGCTCAGGCGGTTAGGTATCGGACTCTTGATCTCAGCTCAGGTCCGATATCAAAGTCCTGAGTTCAAGCTGCATATCCGGCTCTACACTAGGCATGGGGCCTCCTTAAATAAAAAAACGAATGAATGAGTGAAGATTAACTTTCTAGTTAAATAGGGCAGAGTGAACACACAGTACACCTAACAGACCATACAGAGACGAGAACGTGAGAAGAAACAACCTCAAATGAGAACTATCCCCGGATGTGGCTTAGTTTCCTTTAATCTGTTCTTCTACTGCTGATTTAAAACTCTAGGGTTGCCTGGCTGGCTCAGTTGGCAGAGCGTGTAACTCTTGATCTCAGGGTTGTGAGTTAGAGCCCTATATTGGGTGTAGAGATTATTTAAAAATAAAATATTCATCTAAAAAGAAAGAAATACATAAAATAAAATTCAGGGAGCCTGGGCGGCTCAGTCGATTAAGCGTCCAACCCTTCATTCCAGCTCAGGCCATGATCTCACAGGTCATGAGCTCAAGCCCCAAGTTACACTATACATTGATGGTGCGAAGCTTGCCTGGGATTCTCTCTCTCTCTCTTTCTCTCTCTCTCTCTCTCTCAAAATAAATAAATATACTTAAACATATTTATATGTATAAAACAAAACTAACCAGAAAGTTTGGCCTTGTGTAAGACTAGAACGTTATAGATGTTACTTAGTTAAAGAGAACTGGCTTTCTCGGAAAGTTACCAAAGGTCCAATTCTCCATGCACACTGTAAGACTTCAAAGTCAATGGCACTTCTAACTACGGCAGAAGCATGGAAACCCAACCAGAACTGTATCAGCTGACAAGGACATGAAGACAGCCACAGTCAAGGTGCCCCGCTGCAAAACACACCTGTGTGTCATAATCAGGCCGAAGATTAAGTTCTTCGCAGCATTCCCTGGATATCCTTAAAAATATATATTCTTTTGTTTTTTCTTCAATAGTAGCTTCATAAACCTTCTCTTTGGTTCCCTGGGTCTGTACTAACTTCTCCTTAGGGACTGGTAATAAATAAACAGCATTGACTTTGGTCATCACCAGCCGTCCAGCCAAAGTATCTTCAGAAAGCGTTTCAGTAAGCTTAAAGCGGCCAAAAAGTTGTCCATTCTGAGCATACTTTGCGCCTCCAGAAACCCCCGTGAGCATGAAGCTTGCTAGAATCTGCAATTGCACTTTAAGGTTGAACCTAAATCAGAAGGAGAAAACGAGTTTTAATATTTGATACATCAAAAACATAAAAACTAGAAGAGAAGAAATCAGACTTAAACATACAAAAAAGTAAAACTTTGTTATCAATTCCACTCGGTCAAGCTACAAACTACAGACAATTCACAGACTTACCGTTCTGCCTTTAATCCACGCCGGAAACAACTTTAAGAGAATAAACTCTCACCCAACTTACATTAAGACACGTACTCAGTTGAAGAATACAAGCATTTGTAAAACCTGAACATTTAAGGTAGAGCTAACTAGATTTTAATAAAATGAAGTATTTTATATTAATTAATATGAAAATCTGCTTAAACACACCACAGGGACCACTAAAACTTTAAAACCACCGAAAGCCAGAAGGAAAAGTGCTATGTAGAAACTGCAATGGACTTTTCTCTTTCAGTGCTTTTAACAAACACCATCCAGGAGAAACTCTGTTTGTGACCACAGGGAGACAGGTGTCGGCAGAAACCATGGGAGCAGGAGGTAAAGCCGAGCTTAGTCCTCAACGGCTGGCACACGTGCTTGCACCCCCACGTGCGCACATGCGCATGAGAGAGGACACGTGTGTCACATGAGGGCAGGGACATGGGCAAGAAACAGCTGACAGGAAGATTTAAACTAACGGACAGCCTTCTCCCTCGCCATTCTGAAACGGCGCCGTGAGAGAGAAGACAAAGTGGTAAAAGAGGGAAGGAAAATTTCCACTTATTCATATGAAGGTTTAAAATACGTGAATGAAAAAATTGTTCTAAAATCTATACATCCACTTCTGGAAAGGGCTACTTTTTAATGGTACTACCAATATGTTTTCTTGCCAAATCTTCTTCTGAATAGATGATGCCAAGAATGTCTGATAAATTCTTAAAGAAAAAAGGAAAAAGAAACTTTTTAAAAATATAACACATAAGACTATAAAAACATATGTAAATACATACTAAGTTAACATTTAATATTGTGGCTTTATAGGAGTAACAAGTGAATTCTAGCAGTATTTGCCATGTACGTGTGTGGAATTATTAAAAATCACATTATATTTTTCTCATTCTCTATGCATATTTCACTAGATCCAAACTAGCAAAGTAGGATGATAATTTAAAGAAATGCAGTTTGTATGTTATCTAGTTACATTTGACTCTTTAAAGACTAGAAAGTGCACTAAGATTCACATAGAAACCAATCCTAAAATAAAAATAAAAGTATACCACACTCCCTAGTTTACGTATAATCTATGTTCACCTGCCTTTTTTTTTAAATAAAATATATGCCTTAAAAAAGAACGGGGGGGCGGGGAGGCGCCTGGGTGGCTCAGTCAGTTGAGCATCTGCTTTGGCTCAGCTCATGATCTCATGGTTCATGAATTTGAGCCCCACGTCGGGCTCTGTGCTGACAGCTCAGATCTGGAACCTGCTTCAGATTCTGTGTCTCCCTCCCTCTGTCTCCCCCGTTCCCACTCCGTCCCCAGCCCGCTCATGCTCGTCTCTCAAACATACAAAAATAAATAAACATTAAAAAAAAACAAATAGGAACCCACGGTTTATTCATGCTTTTTCAAGTGAAGTTAAATTTTTACTTTCCCTTTACTCCACACACAAGATTCAGAGTCATTAAAACTTTCCTGAGAAAAAAGAAATTTCTTACAGTGCATTCTTCACTCACAAATGGCCTTTCTGTGGCTAAAGTTGATAAAATTTGGTTGGTTTATACTTTGCAGCCACTTTCACGTTCTTGAAACTCCCTCTGTCCTAGTTTTCTTCGGACCTTTCTAGCAGCTCCTCCATCTTCCCCCAAAGCACGGGCCACCTTCTGCAAGTCCACCCAGCCCTCTTCTTACTGTGTGGCTTCTCATCAGGTGACGTCACCCTCTCCTAGCTCGGAGCTATACACTCAACTGCCAATTAGGTACCTTCGCTTATATGCTCCTCAAGCTCGGTACAAGCAAGAGAATCCCCATCTGACTCTCCTCCTGGCACCCCAAACCAATCTTCCCACGGGTTACGCATCTTCTAACGGCACTATCGCCCACCTACGTGTCCAGGCCAGAAACCAGGTTATCCTTGGCCTGGATCTGTCATCACCCTTCGTCCCCCCATCATACGTCCACCAAGCCCTGTGGGCTCCTCTTCCTCCCAACCCATCCGCATCTTCATGTTTTGAACTTGGATAGCTATAGCAAATCCCTGAAGTGACTTCATGTTTCAAACCTACACTCCGAACCACCACTAGAAGATCTTTGCAAAATTTTAAGTCTGATGATAAGCAGCCTCCTCTGGCTCTACAGTTAAGGGTTTTTTGTGGGTTTTTTAAGTGTTTATTTTTGAGAGAGAGAGAGAGACACAGAGTGCGAGTGGGGGGAAGGGAAACACAGGATCAGAGGTAGGTTCCAGGCTCTGAGCTGTCAGAACAGAGCCTGATGTGGGGCTCGAACTCATGAAGGGGGAGATCCCGACCCGGGGCCAAAGTCAGCTGCCTAACCGACAGAGCCACCCAGGCGCCCCAACTGATGCTAAGGTTTCAACAGCTTTCTCTCCCAGCCCCACCCAACCCCGCACGTGCCCTCCACAGCCACGACAACCCACTTGCAACTCCCCCCAAAATGCTATGCTCTTACTCTCATGCCCTGTTCCTTCTAACTAAACACCTTTGTCCTATTTCTTCATCTGACAGTTTTACTGGGGTATCTTCCCCAGTTCAGGCTGAATGCCACCTGGTTCCCAAAAGCAGACTCAATTCCCTCTCTGACTTGCCTATCCTCCTCCTCCCAGCGAAGGCAGGACACATGCTCTCCTGTGGGGCCCTCGTCCATTCCTCTGTCACAGCGCTAATTACACTGTATTATAACCTGTTTATAGATCTGTCCGCACTCCGGGATTACAAACTTTTTAAATATTTTTTTAATGTTTATTTATTTTTGAGAGAGAGAGAGACAAACAGACAGACAGCAGGGGAGGGGCAGAGAGAGGGGGAGACACAGAATCCCAAGCAGGCTCCAGGCTCTGAGCTGTCAGCACAGAGTCTGAAGCTTAACAGACTGAGCCACCCAGGAACCCGTAATATAAACTTTTTTAAAGTTTTTATTTTAGGGACACCTGGGTGGCTCAGTCAGTTAAGCATCTGACTTTGGCTCAGGTCATGATCTCGTTGTTTGTGAGTTCGAGCCCCACACTGAGTTCTGTGCTGACAGTTCAGGCTTGGAGGCTACTTCAGATTCTGTGTCTCCCTCTCTCTGCCCCTCCCCTGCTCATGATCTGTCTCTCTCTGTCTCTCAATAATAAATAAACGTTAAAAACATTTTTAAAAATGTTTTTATTTTAATTCCAGTTAGTTAACATACAGTGTTATATTGGTTTCATGGATTACAAACTTCTGAGGAAAGAGGAAACATAAAGTGTTTGTCTTAAAATCAGCAGCGGCTAGTCTAGAACCAAACATTTAGAATACTCAATAAATTGTGTTCATTTAACTAATTTTACAATTTTGTAGTGATCTGATTTTTTCCAGGCAACAGATTCTCATTTCAACTACTTTATATTACTCGCTAACGAATTCTCGAAATTGTGTAGTATTTTCTCTAACTCAGGCAATGTATTAAAATTTTACTGTTATATCTACTGTAGAATCTCCCAAAACACCTGATCACAATTTAGCAAGCATGAAACATTCCTCTCAGTTTTAAAGCAGTAAGAGGGTCCTCTTATGACATTTAGTTGTGCCTTGCAACAGAACTCCTGAGGCGGAGGCCCTAGAAGATAAAAGAAAGAAACACAGCTCTTCCCACAGAAGATACATCATACATTCAAGACACCAATATAGACTTTCTAGAAGAAGTCACAGCTAGTAAGATCCTCTGAAAGGTTAACAGGATGGGGGCGCCTGGGGGGGCTCAGTGGGTTAAGCTTCTGACTTCGCCTCGCGTCATGATCTCAGGGTTCACAAGTTCGAGCCCCACATCAGGGTGTCTGCTGCCAGCAGGGAGCATGATTCGGGCCCTCTGGCCCCTCTGTCTGCCCCTCCCCAACTTGTGCTCACTCTCTCTCAAAAATAAACATTTAAAAATAAAATAAAATAAAATATCAATCATGTATTTTATTATTTTAATAAAATGTATTTTAATAAAGTATGTTGGTAAGCTTACTTAGGTATTTAAAATAACATATTTTTAAGACTGATTCAAAAACACCTGAAAAACAAAATATATCCTACAATTAAAAAAGTATTTCTTAATAAAATGACAAACCATCTTTCCATTATTGCTTGCCACATTTTGAAATCTGCCTTGACGCTTACATACATCATTCCTCGCCTTTTGGGAAAGGACAGACTAGGAGGCATGCAAACTGTGACCAATTTAACCTCACACGTAGCTACAAGAAATTGGGCTCTATCAATCTTAGCAATAGCTCTCTCTCTTGAGTATAACTTTAAAAGGATTTCAATGCTCTATGGAGAATTTCACTTTACACAGTTTCTGACTAAATGAATGATAACAAAAATCAACAAAGGGTTGATGCCTGAGCTCCTGAGGCAGAGCCGCAGCGCAGGGGCCTGGGCCATCCAGCCTGGCAAGAGAATGTGCAGCCGCCCCCGGGCCGCCCCGCAGGCTGCCGCCACCACCTGACCAGGCAGGCCAGCACAGGCTCTGATGGGCACAGCAGCTTCGGCCAGGGCCAATTTCTTTTGAAAATGTTTATCTAAGAATCACATAGATTCCACTTCAAGGTAGAATCCTAATTCAATGAATGCCTATCAACATGCAGCTGAAGACCAGAGAAATACTTTTTTTGAATCTTGAAAGAACTCAGAAGCATTTTCCAAAACTTAACTGAAATGCAGTATTATCCTTACCACCTCCACACATCTCCCACTAAGACGTAACCTAACAGGAAATCTTCATTTCTGGACTGCTCTGAAACACCATCCCTTTCTTTACAGAAAATAAAAAGACAAACTTGATTGCTATGTCCAAACGCAAGCCAGAATACACTCTAATTTTGTGAGGCTTCATTCAATCCTTTTTCAAGGAAGGAATGGTACGGCGACCACGTAAAAATATACCCCAATGTTTACAATTAAAATGTACAATATCAGTATGAATTCCCTTGGCACTGCCTTCATGATTAACAATATTCCACTTAAACTGTCAAAGTTCACAAATGACCAACATATTCTCGGCGACTTTATGAAATGTTCTATCCATCACGTGCTAGGTGGGACATCTAAAAGGGCACGTTCCTGGGCACACAGAATACGTTATGGCCGGCAACACATGCCCAGGGCATTGGGAGGGAGTCTGTTTACCCAAACCACTGTGTTCTGGCTTTAAAAGGAGACTCAACTCACAATAGAACATCCTTCACCGTCCTAATGGCGGCTGGGGTTTGCTTTGACGACGGGTACTGACTGAACAGACAAGTAAGTGACCCAAACAGACACACGAGAGCATGGCCCAAGGCTCAAATCCAACCTTCAACCTGTCTTCTGGACAGCACTTGACTAAGAACGATTCTTACAAACACAAAACAAAGAAGGAGCCCAACAAAGACTGTGTGGGGCCCTCAAAGCCTTTAGTATTTACCGGCCGGCCCGTTACAGAGAAAGTGCGCCGATGCGGACGCCGCAACAGAGTCCAGCAGCTGCATACAGACTCCCCCAGTCCATTGCCTGGCATGTTATTTGTGCTTAAAGAACTGACAATCAAAGTGTGAGTTAAATTCAAGGCAACATTTAAATATATATAAATGTTAAGTTTAACGGGGAAAAAAAGAAAAGGCTGAAAAGAAAATTTTTGATGTACCGTAGATCCAAGTTTCTCAAAAATTTTTGAAAATCCTTCAGTTTGTGTCTGTTATGGGTCCCTTGTCCCCCTGCTCACAGCGCCCGCCGAGAGCTCCATCCACGAACTGGCAGGACTTGCCTCTGTGCACGGGCACCAATGCCATGCTGTGCTTCACACAATTTTACAAGCCTGCCATATTCAGAAGTGTAATTTACCAGCCTTCACACCCAGGTTACCTCCGGGTGAGAGAATCACTGAATATTTTCCAGAACCCTCTGACACAGTATCTGCCCACCCGTCACATTAGACATGTAGCAGCAAATTCTCACTCTCTGTCTTTCGGATCCTTCAGCTCTTGGGCAGCTGGCACACGTAACACATAAAAAGTGAACCTACAGACGACATCCAAGTTGTAAACACTGCTCCTTGGGTCAATAACTATTTTAAAGATCGAATTTTAAAGATTTAAAAAAATGAGAGCGAGAAAGCTCAGATGCTCCTATGAAAGGACCACCACGCAGTCTTACCACGGGCGTACGACACTGTCTACATCCTGTCTAACTACAGTCTTCCTTGTCATGGCTGAGGCTGCTTTCACACCTTGATCATCAGAAGCTGCGGCTGACAGCGCTCTAGCTTCCTTTCCGTTTCTTTGTTTGCTTTTCCTTAGAAGTGTAGTAATAGGAGGCCATTGTACAACATTTCAAAGTAGAGAAAACCATATCAGAACATAAAAGTCACTTGTAATTTCACCAACCAGAGCACTTTGCTTTAACTTGCCAGTATTTTTATATACAAATATATTCATATGTGTGTGGTTATCCATACAAAATTAGAACTGCAGGGGCCACTTTCATAGCTAGCATATTTCCCCCTTTATGTTGTATCTAGAGCATCTTTACTGATTCGAAAATTCCTCGAGAACATAATTTCAATAGAGCAGTCCCCCGTCTCCAGCACATATTTCCCAAGACCCCCAGCAACCGCTTGAAACCATGGACAGTGCCAAACCCTGTACACACTATGTGTTTCCTGCCCCCCCCCACACACACACCTATGACAAAATTTTATATGTTTGCATACTAAGAGATTAACAACAACTAAAAATGAAACAGTTTTAACGAGATACTGTAATAAAAGCTATGTGAATGGGGGATCTCCCTCAAAATATCTGCGTGTACCGTCCTCACACGTCTTGTGATGATGTGAGATGACCAAGACCCAGGCGAAGAGATGAGGGGAGTGAGGGGAGTGAGGTGACGTGTGGGAGCCTGAGGCAACCACCGGCCAGAAGCTGCTGCGTCTCACGCAGGATCATCAAGGGGACCGCAGTGGATCACAGGGGAGCGAGACCACAGAACGTGGACCCGCGGATAAGGAGAGCTGCCGTGGCTTCAGAATTCTGGGTCGTTCGGCTGTGTCAGAATTTACTTAACTTGCTCTTCACTACTCTTAGAAAGACATTTGTTTACAAGAATCTCTAATTTGACCTCCGATTTTTTCTTGAGGACAATTCCTCATCGGTAGAATTACTACACGAAAAGGGGCAAACCTTCTAAAGACCTTTCAAAGAAACTGCCACATAAATAACCTTCCTCCAGAAACAGACCAAATTAGTTTGCCACCAGTGTTCGTTTCATGCTGCAGATATTTCACACCTCTCTTCTATGGGCTTTAGAAGCCTCTGTAAGGTGCTCTCAGAGCAAACTTTCACCTACTTAGTTTCTTTATCAGAATCTGACCTCTACAGTTTTGTAGGGTTTATTCTTTTATCTAATCAAATTTCCATTTTAAAATAATTATTTTTAATGTAATAATCCACAAGTTTACTGGTCTTCAGTTATAAGTTCTGAAGTACTGTATATGGAAAAATTTTTAAACTTGAATATTAAACAAATATAAGTTTAGTATATAATTTTTTCTGAATTTCTGTTACAGTACTCCAAAATAGTCTCTTATGGTTCTGGTAAGCTTTTAAACTCTATTTCATCCAGGGCCACCTGGGTGGTTCAGTTGGTTGATCAACTGACTCTTGATTTCCACGGGGTCATGATCCCAGGGTCACGGGATCAATACCCACATTAGGCTCCACGCTCAATGTGGAGCCTGTTTGAGATTCTCTCTCCCTCTCCCTGGGCACTTCTCCCTCCTTTGCACATTCTCTCCCTAAAACAAAATAGGGGAGCCTGGGGGGCTCAGTCAGTTGAGTGTCTGACTTCAGCTCAGGTCATGATCTCATAGTTTGTGGGTTCAAGCCGCATATTGAACAGGGCTCTGTGCTGACAGCTCAGAGCCTGGAGCCTGCTTCAGATTCTATATCTCCCTCTCTCTCTCTGTGCCCCTCCCCTGCTCACGCTCTGTCTCTCAAAAATGAATACACGTGAAAAAAAATTTTAATAAAATAAAATAAACTTAAAAACAAGCTATTTCATCCCAGTATTTATGATTTTATCAAAGTGTTCTTTAAGGAAAAGGAATCTATGACCATGTAAATAACATATATGCATATTAATAATGTGAATATACATGACACAAGCCATTGTCCTTGTTATTTAATAAGTGACTACTTCATTAGAACTGTATCTAGACAGTCAATAAAAGTCTTATAAGAGGGGCACCTGGGTGGCTCAGTTGGTTAAGCAACCTACTCTTGATTTCAGCTCAGCTCATGATCTCACGTTTCATCAGTTCAACCCCTGCGTTGGGCTCTGTGCCGACAGCGCGGAGTCTGCTTGGGAGTCTCTGCCTCTCTCTCTGCCATCCCCCACTCGCACTTGCTCCCTCAAAAATAAAGACGGATTAAAAACAAAAGTCTTGTAAGAGACCATCAATGGCCATGATATAAAGTCTTTCTTTATGTTTATTTATTTATTGGGGGGCAGGGGGCGGGGCAGACAGAGTGGTAGAGAGAGGATTCCAAGCAGGTTCCCTGCTCAACATGAAGCCCAATCATGCAGAGCTCGGTCCCATGAACCCGGCAATCACAACCTGAGCCAACACCAGCAGTTGGATGCTTAACCAACTACGCCACCCAGGTACCCCGGCCATGATTTAAAGTCTTAAGAGCAATGAAAAAATTTTCTATCTGACTCTGTAAATTTTACATGCAAAATTTGAAATTAGGTATGTTCCAAAAGTCAGATCATATTTAATCTAAAAATAGAGTAACACAAAGTATCTTTAAGTTATTACTTTTCCTTTCTGAATATATACCTTAATAAGTGTTCAGTATCTATTAATAATATTAACAGTAAGGTATCGGTAACACAGCCTAGAAAAAAATAAATTGGTTAGGCTATATTTGAAGAAAAAACTACTTACAAAAATCTACTCATGTCTCATTAACTGTGGTTCACTGTTTAAAACTTGTTCCCATTTAATCTAAAAAGTGGAAAGCTACTACCAAATATACCAACTATTTCATTAATATCTGCCTTCGTTCAAACTTTAATTTCTAAGATTACTTTTCCTATAATGATTCAAATAAGCTTTGGGGTTTATGCTTGGACTTAACTTGTGGCATGTGGTTAGAATGTGAACTATGTTAAAGTATTTACACGTGGCTATAAAGGTATTTCATTACTATCAAATGGGTTTCCTAAAGATTTAAATCATTTCGTTCTTAAAATCACATTCCAAGATATGTAGTCTCCTTCGGTTTTTGTACATTTATTCAACCAATATTTACTGAGTGCTCGCTCTGACTGCCATTAACAGAAGCTTCCAGTACAGCAGGGACCTTGTGTGTACACACGGAGTGTGTGGCACAGTCCATGCAAATGAAACGTACACTAAAGACCAGGGATGCTGAGAGGAACAGGACACAACAGTGACTGAATATCCATCTGCGCTGCCTGTCTTCCCTTCGGCAAACCGCCATTTTCATTTACAAAAGAAAAATACCATTGAAAGGGGAGGTGGTTTTACGAGAGTATGCCTAAAGTAACTTACTTGCTGACTTCTTTATACTGGGCTATCTCCTCAATATAAAGCAGGTCGTGCAGCCGTGACTGATAGTTGGTCTTGGTCAATGATTTGTCTAAAACAGACTGGGTAAACAGCTGGTCAGCAGAGAGAGGAATTTGGTATCTGATAAGAAGGCTCTTCTCCAAATCAGTAGTTTCATTAGGTTCAAAATCTATAATAGTCTTAGAAGAAGAATCCCAGCGCTTAGCCGTGGTGACTAGCTGTTGTTTTGCATGCATCAGGTATTCGAGATCTAAATGGAAACAAAAAACACATTTATAAAGAACACAACATTAAAATTCTCAAACACATTACACATTTTGGTAGGAGTATTTTATATGCGTGAGCTAATAACTTAAAAACAATACAGAAACCCATTTGACGGAGAATTTTCCCCATATCAGAAATCTTTTCCCTAGCTTAACAAAATAACATATATAGGAACCCATGTAAAAAATATATATATGTGTATGTGTGTGTGTATATATATATACATATATAAACCCTCTTTTTTTAACATCAGGTTACAACATAACAGAAATAGCTATTAACATTTTAAAAATACAGTTTAACATTTAGAATTTAACTCTTTAGTCGAAAGAAATCCAAACTGCAAGAAGAATATATGTTAAATTCCTCATAAGATAAAATCTATTAGGTGGTAATCACTTTTCTCCTCCTACTAACAATGCCCGCCCATTACAGAAAGAGAAGACAGAACACTGTGAAAGGTTAAGTCTTTTCTTGCACAGTAAAGCACAGTGAAACTCTCTGAAAGCCAACTTATGACAAAAATCTTTTAGAAAATACTCGTGTAAAACCACGAATTCCTTGTTAAAAAGTGATACGATGTGCCATTCAAATGCCATTTCAGAAAAATCCGGTTCGGCCTCAGTTAAATTACACTGTAAGTAGGGCACAGTGTCAAAATGAATGACTGTTGAAGTTCCGACAGCTCTGAAAAAGCAAAACTGCAGCGCAGCACAGGGTGAAACGCACGGGGACAGGAATTCTGAGCGCTGGGGAGGCTGCGCTCTGTCTGCAGCACTTATCACTTTTCTATTGGGCGAAGCATGCACAGACCTATAAATAAGAAACTTGACCAAAAGGGAGGAAAAAGCTGCTTGACCGACTCCTTAGGCTGATATCCAGTTTTAATGTAAGGTAACTCAAAAGATGGCTTCACAACTCAGGTTATAATTTGGGGGAGAAATAAAAAACGGTTTAAACAGATCAGTTAAGTGTCCAAAGTACAAAAAGTAAGCCGCCCTGTACTATCTTTACAGTGAGAGACCAATGTGTGATTGCCGTTTAATGTTTAGTAAGAGATGTACTTATATGTACATTTAAATGTTACATATAAATTATAAATATCTGAGTATAGTCATCCAAAAGACATTCTCAATACTAGAAAAAAGTTTATCCTAATGTCTTACTAAAGATTCAAATGCAAAGGCCCTAATTTAAATGTTTAAAAAAATAAAAGAAAGAAATGCCCTAATTCCTTGCCTTTGCTCCTTGAAAAGGAGTTTTATTTCTCCAATGGTAAAATAAATATGCCCATAATCAAGGCAGAAGGCTGGTCTGCATTCTTATAATACTCTGGGTTAGGCAGGGGTGGCATGGCTTTGCAACGGCTTCAAAAGGAGAAGTTTCATGAAGTAAAGTAACTACATTTTCTGGCCCAATCATTCTAAATTGGGCTGTGCCTTTTTCATTTATTAAATCATAGCTACAAAAAATATTTAAATTACACACATGCCAACATGACTAAATCAGGTTACACCATCACTAAAAATCAGATGATAATCATTATCAAAATAACAAGGATGTACATAATATTTTCTCTTAATTCAAAAGTCAGGAGAAACAGCAATAGTATAGTGACAATCCAAAAACCAACGCTTTAAAAATAAAAAAAACCCTGAAACCTACATGATATCAAAGAATCTCTGTAATTGCTAATAAAAGGATGTCTATTATTTGGAAGTAGGGGAGTTATATTTCATAATTTTATTTTAAATAAGAAATTGAATCAGACTATGTCTAGATCAATATTATGCTCACATTCTTTAAAAAGTCACTAATCGAGCATCTGGTTTGCTTAGTCAGTTGAGCGCCTGACTCTTGAATTTGGCTCAAGTAACGATCCCAGGGTCATGGGATCAAGCCCCACAACAGGCTCCATGCTGAGCATGGAGTCTGCCTATGGATTCATAAATAGTCACTAATTCTTCCTAACTGATGTTTAAGTAACTGGGATAGTAAGAAACCTAAAACAATAGAGCTTTCCATTGAAAAAGACTTTTCTCTCACCTATTTAATGTGAAAAGCAAATTATACAGAAAGTCATTCTGGGAAAAGCGGCATGAGAAACAGTATTTGGTTTTTTCTCATCTATATAGTCCCATGACTGCCATCCTGGTTTTATAATATTATTAAAATTAGGGTCTTCAGAAGATAGCACAATTTCAAAATAATTCCCCAACGATGTTAAATTTTATCCCATTGTGGTTTTTTTTAATGACTATAAACACTACAGGAGGGGCACCTGGGGGGCTCAGTCAGGTCAGTATCCAACTCTTGATTTCGGCTTAGGCCATGATCTCATGGTTTGTGGGTTCACGCCGTGTCGGGCTCTGCCTGACAGAGGGGAGCCTATTTGGGATTCTCCTTCTCCCTCTTTCTCCCCCTTCCCTGCTCTCTTTCAAAATAAACAAACTTAAAGGGGGGGGGGGAAGGGCCTTAGCTAGCGGGATGGGCTAAATGGACACTGGGCATTAAAGAAGGCACTTGTGGGAGGAGCACTGGGTGTTATATGTAAGTGATGAGTCACTAAAGTCTATTCCTGAAATCATTATTACATTTTATGTTAACTAACTTGGATTTAAATTAAAACACTAATAAAAAATTTTAAAAAAGAGAGAGTCAAACAGAAAAACTCAGACTCTTAAACACAAAGAATAAACTAATGGTTGCCAGAGGGGAAGGGGGGCGGGAATGGGTGAAATACGTGAATGGGATTATGAGTGCATTTATCATCATGAACCCCAAGAGATGTATAGAATTGTTAACAGGCGCCTGAGTGGCTCAGTTGGTTAAGCGTCTGACTCTTGATTTCGGCTCAGGTCACAGCTCCTGCGAGTTCAAGCCCCGCATCAGGCTCTGTGCTGACCATGCAGAGCCTGCTTGGCATTCTCTCTCTCTCTCTCTCTCTCTCTCTCTCTCCCTCTATCTCTGCTCCTCCTGTGCTTGCACTCTAACTCCCTCTTTCAAAATGAATAAACTTAAAAAATAAATAAATAAAACAAAAAACCACAGTACAGGAGAAGGGAGAGCTGGGGGGGGGGGGGCAGAAAAAAGAAACTTAAAAAAAAAATCCATCTGTGCCAACATCAGAAAGTCTGCAAATTACTGATCTCAGTCATCAACTCAGACATCAGAAATGAACTGTGGCCAGTGGCTACTGAGGACATATTTTGCCAAAACCACTTCTCTTTCCCTGCTTCACCAGAACTTGAGACAAGCTTCTGCTTCCAATCCTTTCTTACAAGCAGCAGCTGATGAGGCCTATTCAAATTCCCACCTAACTCCGAGTAGCCAGCTCAGCAGAGTCCCTGCTCAGCAGGCAGGGGGCGGGCGGGGAGGCCCCTGTGGGCATGCGAGCACCTGCAGCACCTAACCCACACGCATGCGCTGCTCAGGCCCGCCACGGCCCACACGCATGCGCTGCTCAGGCCCGCCACGGCCCACACGCATGCGCTGCTCAGGCCCGCCACGGCCCACACGCATGCGCTGCTCAGGCCCGCCACGGCAACACGCATGCGCTGCTCAGGCCCGCCACGGCCCACACGCATGCGCTGCTCAGGCCCGCCACGGCCCACACGCATGCGCTGCTCAGGCCCGCCACGCCGCTGCACCCCCGGTAAGCGCTTTCCCTCAACCTCGAGTAGACGAAGATGAAAATCACTCTGGAAAGATGAGAAGTGAATAGGTGAGGATCAATACTCGCAAGACCATAGAGGGAGAGTTTGAATTATTAACCAACTCTTAGCAATAATAAATCTCAAATCTGTCAAATCTGACAGAAATTGTAAACCTTTAACTGTTAGCCTGAGATGTGGCAGGCGGAAGCTAGAAACGTATCTTAAGAGAAATTCACAAGGAAAAGCTAAAAGTCATTCGAATATACCTAATTTTTTTTTTCTCTAAAGATAACGTAAGGGAAGAGCTGCCACTTGCACAAACAGAACTCAAGGGTGGAACACCTAGTCGGACACACGACAGGCCTCCCGCTTTCCCTGGCCCTGTGCCGGAGGACAGCAGTGCCCTCGGGGTTCAGCTGCGTTCAGCCACATGGTCACTATTCTAAAAGCATCCAAAGTTGGTGGGTTTTATGAAGAATATAATACAGCAGCCTGGGAAATTATCCATAACAAAACCGAGAGAGTAGATAAAGAAGGAAGGAAAGAGAAACAAAACTCCAGGGCCCTACGTGTCTAGCAGAAGGGCGGACACAGAAGAACACGCAGTAAATGCACACGAAATACGGAACCTACTGAAAGCAGCGCTATCGATGGAGGAGCTAGAGAATGAGACGAAACGAGCCTCAGTTCCAAAATCAGAGACGGCACGCTCTTCCTTAGGGAGCATTTTGGTCGGCGCCTTTACAAGTGTGGACTGCCCAAATTAACAAAATTACAAATCTGAAAGTAATCCCAAACCACCATTTCAGCTATTCATTCCCTTCCCTAAAACTGCCTCATAGACACAACATGAACGTCTCTTGGTTTACCCATACTGTCCATCCCGATTTTCCACCTCTTAAGGAGGAAAATAAAAAGTTAAAACAGCAAAATGACAGCATAGGAATGCCTCAACCTTTTACATGCTTCTAATCAATTACATTTCTTTTATTGACAAATATACTATTTTTTAATCTTTTTCTATTGCTTTTCTGGTCACATAATATCAAATACTTTATATATATGTGTGTACATACACACACACACACACACACACACACACACACACCCTACCCTTAAATTTACCAACAACTCTGGAATTTGGAGATAATTAAGTCACATTAAATTTTAATGTTAATGTTAACATACACTGTTACACTCAAAGTCATGTATACTGTCAAGTTTTCAAATAAAAAACATAACAAATAATTCTCAACATGTAACTTCCAGATAATCAGACTTAAACTCAGGTGATGATCTCATAGTTCATGAGTTCAAGTCCCTTATCAGGCCCGCTGCTGTCAGCACAGAGCCCACTCCAGATCCTCTGTCCCTGCCCCTCTCTCTCTCTCTCTGCCCCTCCTTCACTCATGCTCTCTCTCTCTCAAAAATAAATATTAAAAAATTTTCGTCGAGGTGTCTACACCTAGGTGGCTCAGTCGGTTAAGCGTTCGACTTCGGCTCAGGTTATGATCTCATGATTTGTGGGTTTGAGCCCTGTGTCTGTCTTTGTGCTGACAGCTGGGAGCCTGGAGCCAGTTTTGGATTCTTTCTCCCTCTCTTTCTCTGGCCCCCTCAACTCATTCATTCTCTCCTTCTCTCAAAAATGAGCAAACATTAAGGGGAAAAAAAAAAGACAAGAAGCACATCTTTAATCCAAAACTTCTTAGTGCATACAGCATCTCTTGCTGAACCTGAATCTCACCAACAGGGGAAAAGAACTGAAAGAAGCAAAATTAAAGTTCTACCTTCCTAACAAGGTGCAGAACTGCCATAGAACAATTAGAGGGAAAACGTTCACTCATGGTCTGCAAATAGAAAAGAGGTTTGAATACTTGACATATCATGAAAATAGTTTTTTTAAGTGTGGGAATTTCCCCCCAATTCAAACTGAATTGATTAAAGTAGAATTTTTAGTTTGATACTGAACAATAAATTCCAAAAGGAAATGTCTGCTGTGTAAGTTAAGTTCCAAGGAGTAAAGCACTAATACAACTAAGTTCCAGGATCCAATCAGTTTGACAGACAGTCTTTAATTACTGAGGGGCACTGTGAATCTCTAAGGAAAATAAAGCATGCACCGTTTCCAAACGTATTTTCAGATGGGACTCTTTACCCAATATAAACCTAAACCTATTCATTTCAGTAGCGCACAGTTGAGCATGGTCCAAATATACGTAACTTTATGGAAAAGACAGGTATGCTCCCAGCATTAATTTAAGGACAGAAACTTGCTTAAACAATGAACAGCCAATCAAATGGAAGAAGTGATAAAGATGTTTCCTATTCAAATTCTGGATTCATACCGTCACTACATTTCCTTGTGTGCAGAAACCAAATTATATTATGATACCAGTTATACTGTTATCAAAACTACATGGAAACATGATAAAGCCCAGATGTACTTCAATCCCTCAGTTCCCAGCTGCATCCGGCCAATTTAAACCTGGAAGGTCTTCTCCTAATTCTAGAATAAGGAAGATCAAACAGTGAATTGGCTGAGGCTGGGGGTAAAATCACCCAGGCTGTCACGCTGTCACCAGGTTAACAAAGAAGTTCTCCTCCTCTCGATGTCTCTGAACGTTATCCACACAAGTATGTCAGAAACAGATACAAGGAAGAAACTGACGTTTTACATTTTTATTATTTCAGAATGTTGTATAAAACTGTGACTTCACATAAACAAATCTTTTGCCCTCAATTTTCTGCTGACAAATATCTGCTGTAATAATCAAAAACACTAACTAGCACTAAGATAGAAGCAGGAAACAAACATACTGTTTACATTCTGCTTTCATTTCTCCAAAATTCTGTTGAGATTCTGTACAAAGCCACAATGAAACAAGCACAGTCATGCAATAAAAATTTAAGAACTTGACAAAAATGTCAAGATATTAAATGACATCGATTTTAAGCATAGGGAAAATACCAAGGAAATAAAAATCAGCCCAACAGGGCAGCTAAATTCACCAATGGACCCCCCCCCCAAAAATCATCCAAATGTCCCCTGACTTGCCTAAACCTAGCTATTACGTTTTTCTGTTTATAATGTTTGAAAATCTCCTATCAGAAAATGCATTTTATACTGTCCTCTTGTAATATTTTTCTTATCCTTGAAAAATTCCACTATGTGAAATTATTTTAATGTTTCCAAATTAGTTTAAGAAAAATGCCTAATTTTTATTGTTTTCTACAACATAACAGCTTAGAGGCAAAACCTTAAAAACAAGCAATGATAACAAACTGCAAAGTGGTCACCAAAAACAAGATACAAAGAAATATTATAGCAAAGGGGGAAAGCATTATATTAGTTCCAAATGGGAGAATAGCCTTGACTGTGTTAATTCCTTCTACTGTACCTCAATGAATATAAAATTCATTATAGTTCCAAACTGGTATATTAGAAACTTAAGAAATGAAACTCTGGGGGAGCCTGACTGGCTGACTCAGTCAGTGGATCATGTGACTCTTCATCTTGGGGTTGTGAGTTCAACCCCCCACACTGGGGGTAGGGAGGGAGAGGAGGGAGGGAGGGAGGGAGGGAGGGAGGAAGGGAGGAGGGAGGGATGGGAGGGAGGAAATTCTATTTCTTCCAGTCACCACACTTAAAATATCAGTCATCTTGGACAACTTCTCTTCCACCGACTTCTCTTGCCGAGATCCGCAGGTGCTGTGGCTTTAAGGGGCTCAGGTCTTTATCTTGACTTCTTAGCCCCTCTCCCTGCATGCATCCCAGAGCTCGTGGTCCACGCTTGTTAAAACAAATTCTCCTTCTCTCTTCTTACTTTCTTTATTCTATATTTAAGTCAGAAATTGCTCTAATCGTGGGTCGTGTAAAAACAGTAGCTACCATTTACTGAATGCTAACCGTGTGCCAGAAACCACACAAGGCTTACGGTCGTCCCCATAATAATCCTCTAAAACACGTTTTACTAGCCCCATTTCACAGATGTTTCCACAGGAAGTTCAGAAATGTCACACAAGTAATGAAAAAATGAAGACTCAAATCCAATTCTATTTGACCGTGAAGTCTGTTCACAGCTCTTTTTCTGCCACTAGAAAAGTAACACATACCTGAGGCACCAGGTGCCCACGTGCCCTCCATCTCTCAAGCCCAGGCGACGGTGCCCTACAACCCCATCGCCACCTCCTTCCCGCATCAGTCTCCATTAGAATCGCGTTCTCTTCTCAATGCAGACACGTCACTTTTTTGTTTTTTACATTTATTTATTTTTGAGAGACAGAGAGAAACAGAGCATGAATAGGGGAAGGGCAGAGAGAGAGGGAGACACAGAATCCGAAGCAGGCTCCAGGCTCTGAGCTGTCAGCACAGAGACCGACGCGGGGATCAAACCCACAAACCGTGAGATCATGACCTGAGCCGAAGTCGGACCGACTGAGCCACCCAGACACCCCAACATGTAACATTTAATTAAATAGGGTTTCATTAACTAGCACAGATTTTTGACAACCCTTACAAACTTACTTTTTTTTGTTTCTAAGAACTTATTTCTATGGGAAATGAGTTGTGAGTTACAAACCACCAATCTGAAAGCAGACTTTCAAAATCTAACCCACAGGTGAGGCACCTGGGTGGCTCAGTCAGTTAAGCATCTGACTCTTGATTTCGGCTCAAATGGAGCCCCGCATCAGGCTCTGCACTGGGCGTGGGACCTGCCTGGGATTCTCCCCTCTCCTTTTTCCCCTCTCCCTGTGCACAGTGTCTGTCTGTCTATCTGTCTCTCTCTCTCCCTCCCTCCGTCTCAAAAAAGAAAGAAAAGAAAAGAAAAGAAAAGAAAAGAAAAGAAAAGAAAAGAAAAGAAAAGAAAAGGAAAGGAAAGGAAAGGAAAGGAAAGGAAAGGAAAGAAAAGAAAAAGAAAGAAAGAAAGAAAGAAACTTATACATACACACACACACACACACACACACACACACACACACACGAAGCCCAGAACTTTCTATCAGAGTTATATTTGAGAGTGGGAAATACGTGGTGGTCTCTCTTCATGATTTAGAAAAGGTGTTTCCTAATAGCTCTCAAATTCCAGCCTCTAAGAGCAACTTACTCCTGCAGAGGTAGGCCAGCCCCAGCGCGCAAGCTGTTTCCAGCCCGCAGTCTGAAGACGAAGCGTCGCCGGAGCCCGGCCGTGCCCCTTCACTTCCGTACAGCCTACAGCCGCCCTAGCGCCACGCGCAGAGCAGCGCAGTCTCGGCGGGCACCGTCTGCCCTGGAGGGTTCACTCTCTGGCTCTTGGCAGGAAAAGACTGCCAAAGAACTGCTATGTCAGCAAATGTGAAGTATTCTGACCCTGCTCACTGTATCTGATTGGCTACAGGATTTAACATATTCTGATTCCAGAGAGTACTGAGAAGATGAAAAAACGGAACACAAAAGAATAAAAACAGATAAAAAGGGATCAAAGTAAGTGAGAACTAAGCTTTGAGTGAGGTGTACGTAAGTGTGGGTGACAGTGGCCCGCGCGTGAGAAGGCAGCGGCCTGATTGTTCCACCTGGGCCCACATGCTGCTCTCGCCTCACCAGCAGGTAAAGCAGAGGAAGAGCCCGAACAATTCCACCTGTCGCTGCATCCGAAGCATGAAATCCTAGCATCTGCTCGTGAACAGAACCTCCAAGGTCTCATAAATGGGACGCTGTGGTACAGACTGAAAACACCCTCCACAATACGGTCAGTTATAGTCAGAAGTTTCACGTGAAGTGCTTGTTAATATTTAGTGCTCACCAGATAAAATAAAGCGCCTATAAATCCAACCCAGAGCCAAGAACTTACAGGGAACGTGCCCTTTCCTTGTCCTGCTGGATCACGGCGTAACAACGTGCAAAGTTAACCATCACCTTCGCAGGTGCTCACACGTTGAAACTGGGGCCCTCTTCCCAGGGACACAGAGCAGATCCTATTAAAGGCACCCTGGTCTCCTTTATACTAATGGACGTACAAAAACAACCTATGAGCGCTGATTATTTCAGACTTTTCATTCAAGGATAATGTCTCGATGTCAGCAAAGTCAACGGGACACTTGGGCCCTGGAGGTGTCCTCACGGTTACTGCTAAAATGACAGTCTACCCAAGTAATTCTGAAAGGCTTTGCTGTGCTAACACCATCTTCCTGTAAAAACTGAGCTAGGAGGGGCACCTGGGTGGCTCAGTTGGTCAAGCATTCGGTTTAGGATCAGGTTATCATCTCACGGTTCATGGGTTCGAGCCCCGCGTCGGGCTCTGTGCTGACAGCTCAGAGCCTGGAGCCTGCTTCAGATTCTGTATCTCCCTCTCTCTCTGACCCTCCCCTCCCCTGCTCGTGCTGTCTCTGTCTCTCAAAAATAAATTTAAAAACATAATAAAATTTAAAAATTTTTTAACTCTAAAAAAAATAAAAATAAAAATAAATAAAAACTGAGCTGGGAGACCACAGGAGGCCTGAGCGTCTACTCCAACAAGCTTGAGGAAGCTCAAAGCAACTTTGCCTGACGGCCCCATGGAGAGAACAGGGCAGAATATGAAGTACTCGAATCTCATTACACAGTAAATGAGTCAATCCCAACTGATTTGGGATTTTGTTTTGCCTTATCATTCCCTCTCTATCCGCAAAATATTTAGGGGTTAATACATATCTTTTAACGTTGCCACTATAGTGCCTTTTAATACGTCGCATCGGGACTAAATATTACCTTCTGTAGACGCTGCATCAATCATTACTCTTTGCATGAGTACTGGTTCCAATCCAAAGTCGAAAACTATGGTTTGGCGAAAAGTTCCAAAGATTTCTGTGTTAAACGCTATCCCGACTTTATACACGTAATGATCTAATCCATTCTGGGCCATCTTTCCTCCGATCCACTCCTGACAGTTCTCCGGGACTTCCTGGGATACCTGGGTGGTTCGATCTCCGGCTGATACCGCAACGATGCTAAAATGAGGACGGTGCGCATCATAGAGCAACGCCACCCGGCACAGCACTCTTGCCGGCTGCAAGGGAGGGAAAGGAGTCCGCTGAGTACAAGGGGGCGAAAAGCCCAACGGTCACTGGGTTCTTCAGTGAAAAAGTTCCCATCTGGGACTTGTACTTTCCCATGTTTCTAAGAGACTATATTAAAAATACAAACTGTGCTCACAAGCCATTTAAAACAGCATCAGAATAGTTTTTTAAAAAATCAGTCATTAAAATTATATATTTATGATGTCAATGGTACCTCAACAAAGTTGAAATTTTTAAGAACGACAGTTATCCTACATCTCTGGCCACCCTGCTCTTTCCACGACACGCTCCTCTTTCTTTGTGGTGAAAGCTCCCGCCCTGTATGACCACCGACCTCCAACTTTCCATACCTTTGACCTAAGAACGCTTTGTCTAGCTCCAAGTAGGAAGCCTTCACAGAAGGACAATGGACTGGGTTCAGGCCGAAGCTGAACGTCCCCAGATTTTCTGTCCCAAGAAATGCCACGAAAAAGTACACAAAACTTTCCCACTGCACATAGTCACAGGAAAGTCTGACTTTGCTGTTTTCTAAAACTTTGAGTATTATATTCAAGATGGGACGCACTGAAGAAAATGTCTCGTATTAAAAACCCATTATTACAGAATCCGTGATTCCATCAAATCAAATATAAAAACAAGGTGTTACTGGTTAAATATCTTAGAACTGCCGGATTAAACAATTCAATTTTAAAATAGTGAATTATGAGCCGTGAACCGCATCCTATGTTCCAACTTTGGAAGACAATGTATCAAGGACCTCTGGATTCAATGAATAAATTAACGAACATCTAAATATCTACAAAGACTTTTATCTCAAAATCTAAAAAAATTATACCTTTAATGAACAAAATACAGAAATACACTTTAGCACAATACAGAATCTTCTTCTGATGTACTTAAGGTTAAAACATTTTCAATGCTCCAACAGAGCTTTAAAGGTCAAGGAAAGCATTAAGAAAACTGAAAAACATTTGTATTCTTCAATTAACCCAAAATTCATACCTTACAGGTAAGAGCAAAGGTCCACGTCTGGTGAGACTTTTTGGTGTTGACAGTAACCGACAGGTCAGGGCTGTGCTCCACCTCGACCCCCTCTATACATTCGCTGAGCTGAAAACAGAGAGCAAGGGTGTCACGGTCTTGGCCCTAAAAGCACAAACAAAACTTCCGGCACGGTCAATAAATATCAACGGTAAGGATGCGGATGCAACGGTTTACACAGCAGAACATTTTAGATATTAATTTTATAAGACCAAAATATAAGAAAGCATAGGCCAGTCATAAAAAAAGCAATGACACCAAAAGGGCGGTCAACACTCCCTGGATGAAGGTTACTAAAACACTTGCAAATCTCCAAACAAATGACGTCTGCTCTTTATTTTAGCAACAGGGTCTAATTCTGCTACAAAACCACTTTATCAAGAATCAAGTTCTTCACATATAGAGGATAAGGAAATAAACCGAAATATAGCACAAAATAAAGTCAAGGCTCAAACAAGGTCATTGTTTAAAACAAATAAAACAAAACGAGGCAGAGTATTTTCCTCACCACTTTCTCAGGAGATAATGAATTCATCCACTTTTCTATCAAGGTCTCCATGTAACTGCCTGAGAGCTGTTTGTTCTCATTTTGCTGCTTCAGTTTTATCAGCCGCGAAGCGTATCTTTTCTGCCACTCCGCCAGCTCTTCCTGGGAGTGTGCGGAAGTACACTGGGCCCCGTACCTACAGAGTCCTTGCTCTAAAAATCTAAGTAGAATAGGAAAGACTGTTTTATCAGATACTTTGTGGGACCGTTTCAAAGACAAACTTCCAGCATTTGCCCTTTGACTCTTCAATAACAAACACAAAACTTCATCTCCTGAAAGGCCACATTCATCTCAATGACTTGCACAGAGGAGGCAGGGAGAAGAGGTTTCAAGAACATTTACAACAGTTAATCACTACAGCAACTCCCAGACCTAGGGGCCCCCGTTCTGGAACAAGGGGGTGCTAATGCAGAACAGAACCCATCCTAACCACCCCGCACCCACAGAACCAACACTGAAAAGGCCGTTTTCTTAATGATGATACGACTCTATTCAGACAATTCTTCTTAGAGCAGAATTTTCCTAAAGCAACACTGACATCAAGTGGACCGAGGCATCAAACACAGGTGCGCCCTGCTCCCCAAATGACAGGACCTAAAGAAAACTCTCCACATACTAGGAATTTCATTCTGGAAGAAAATGTTAAGGTATCATTAAATTATAATCTTAAGGGTTCTACGTCCTTACCTTCAAATGCAATGCCTTTTACTCTTTTCTACTATTAACCTACATTTCATTGAAAATACTGGACACTATTTGCTTGAAGTTTTAAATAAGAATAAAAGTTTTATGTTAGAATCACAATTAATTCAACAGTCAGATTAAACTCTTCAATGGTAAATTCATAAATGTTCATTTTAAGGACAGAGAAGTAATAGTTTCCCAGTGTTTACAACTCAGAAAATTCAACTGACAATTCAGTGGTCAAAACAGATAAAAATGCAAAACTTTGATTATTAGTATTTTTTTAAGTTTTAAATATCATGCAAAACTATGGGTCTAGCCTATTTTTAAACAATTGAAACATCAAAAAATCAAAGAAAGATCTTCTGAGGGGAAAAAGTGAAAATTAAACTATAAATAGCAAAATAGAGATGAGGTGTTATATTATGGGTAATTTTTCAACTGAAAAAATACAGACAGTAAGAAATACAAAACGAACCACAGCACAATGTAAATTACCAAATGGTTCACCCTATTTGAAAAGATGACTACACTCAAAGCTTTTCTTGATGATACACAAAATTCTTGAACTTAAATTATACTATTAAGTTTTTATACTTTGAAAGATACATTTAAAATCATGCATTTGTTCCTCTTAAGTAGGTCTTAATAAACCAAATATTTCTTTGTCTCTCTACTACTTTTAAATTATTTCTTTAAATATATTAAGGTCTGATATTCTCATCTGGCCTATAAATTTTCTCCCATTTCCTCTGCAGAGGACTGTGTTCTTCCTCTTCTACAACAGGATGCCACCAGGTTTTTAAATTTACCACTTAATTTCTTTATTTCTACTATAAAATCATATCTGATATTTTAACTATTCAATCACCAAAACTACATACCAGTTTTCTTCATTACCAAAAACAGTCTATAGGAATGAGACTTTATTTCTAAAATATCACTAGTTACTAGTTCTTACAAAAAGAACCTTTCAAAATGTGACTTCGCTAATTCTTTCCAGCTTAGTAACGATTGTTAAAGGTTAGCCCTTCAAACAGAAATGACTCGTAAATTATACAGAAGGAAAGCACAAAGATAATAGATTTTCCTTTTTTAGAAAAGTTAATAAATTAATTTAACATTTCTTCATCTATCTTATGCTCTACTTCAGTTTATTTAATTTCAATTTCAATCACCAAAAGTTAGGTAAATTTCACAGACATAAGAGACCAGAATTAAATTCAGTCCTAATCATTCAACTGCTTTTATAAAAGACTTCTACACAAAGGCTTAACAATCCCCATTTAGATCACTGTTGCTTGTAATTAATAGAAGGCTCACTGATCTCACTTTGACTTTTATTATTTAATGATAATGACTATTATGGCTTCTCTCTCCAGTTGAAAATAAACCATTTTACTCAATCATCATACTTCTTCCTTCACATATTATCTTCTTTAAATTGGAATTACTACTTTTCAGAAAGTGAAGGAAAATTATCTATCCTTTTGAATAAAGACATGGCATTGGTTTAAAAAAAAAATTCACGTTACCTTTTACACAAAGTATATTCCTCGCTGCTTGTGATCCCCCTAGGTGGTGGGCGGAAATGCCAACCATTACAAGATCCTAGAGAGTAATCAGGATATAGTCTTATCATTTGAGGCTCGCTAAGAATTCTGATATTTTAATGTGTAAGAAATACTATAAACCCTCCACACACATCATCCTAGATGATGTAAAAAGGACATGACATACTTGCCTCTACCAATCAAATGAGTTAAATTCAATTAACCATATGAAACTTAGAAATCACTGAAGTAGTTACCCAACAGCTAAATCAAGTCGATGGCCCTGACTCTGTCCTAGCCACTGGTGGGCATGTTTCCAATGCAGTCTCTTCCCTAACAACTGACAGGGGAAACGTTGGCAGGCTCGTCATTTCTTAAGTATGAGCTGTGTCTCTATGAGGAATTATTTCAGGAATGAGAAAATCAGTGCACCCTGGAAGGAAATTTTGTAGAACAAATTCGATACCGCGTATTGAGTAAAAAGTCATGCATTATCACCCATGTTCTTTAGGGCTTGTCTGACATGTGTAATTTACATAAAGTAAGCCTTTTTTACAAGTGAAATCAAGTTCAAAATGTTGAATTCTGGGGTAGGAGCTAAAAATAACATTTGTTTACTTCTGAATACAATGAGCTTTGATTCGTTCAGGTAAAAGTTTCCAAATAAACCAAGGAAATAAGGCTTAAGAGAGAAAAGGCTAGAGCAATAGAGGTTGAACAGCAACTAATTTTTAAGGACCTTACAGCCATTTTCTATTCCCTCACCAATCACTGTGCCCACACCCCCACAGGGGAGAAGAAGATACTCAGCCAGCTTCACCCCTTTCCAGCTGTGTGACTGGGAAAATTACTGAGCTGTACCAAACACCAGTCTCATCACCGTTCAGGAAGATGGGGAAGCCAGTACATGTCTGTGTGAAAGCCACTCAGGACGAGTACCCAACAAGCACTCAGGGAATGTTGATCCCCTTCCCCTTTTGTCTGGCAAGAGAAGAGGAGGTCACGGATTTTTAACTGTGGCAGGAACAACTCAGCTTACCGACCGGGACTTCCAAAAAGAAAGAACTGGACCAGCCTGGGCCGGGGCCAGAGAGAGAACGCAGGCTTCCCTCTACAGCCCAAAATGCAGCGGCTCACAATGCTAACAGTGAGGTTTACATCTAGCACTACGCGGAGGCAAGAAAATGGCACCTCCTGCCTCCATTACTCCGTTCTTCTACAAAAAGGGGCCAGTAAAACAACTGCTTCATCCACACCTACTTCTTAGAATTAAATTTTTATATTCTCTTCTCCACTTACACGTACCATAACTCCGTAAATGTCCTCCCAATAATCAATTAAAAAAAGCAATGCCTGGAATCACAGCTACCGGAACAAACAGAATTCGGTACTTACCCCCTTCCAAGTCTTCCACGTGATATCCAGAGAGGACGTTACTAGTTGCTGTCTGAAATTTTTCAAATGAAAATGTTCTTATAATAAGAAATAACCAATTGAGTTGTATTAAACGTGGACATTTTCAACATTTTTTTAAAAGGCTGAGTTTGGGGCGCCTGGGTGGCTCAATCAGTGAGCATCCGACTTCAGCTCAGGTCATGATCTCGTGGTCCATGAGTTCAAGCCCCGCTTCGGGCTCTGTGCTGACAGCCTGGAGCCTGCTTCGAATTCTGTGTCTCCCTCTCTGTCTCTGTCCCCTCCCCTACTCATGCTCTTCCGTCTCTCTCTCTCTCAAAAATAAATAAAACATTAAAAAAAAATGTAAAGGCTGAGATTGAATACTTAGAAGTTTTAATAAATGTTAGTAAACAATATCCTGTGCCTCCATCTCTGCTCTATATTAAACTATGTTTACAGAAAAGTACTTATGTGGCCCTCATTAAGGAAATGGATAGAGATTCCCTATATAAAAATTACCTGTTAGCAAAAGAAAAAAATCTATGTCCCCAGTCCTGAACCCCAAAGACTAGCTCCTCCACCCCATTTATTCATCTCACTCTCCTCTTGCTAACACCGGGAGAAAGACCAGCTAGCGAGGTGCCTTTTCTCATGCCCGGAGTGCAGTGCCACCAAGCTGGGGCCTGAGGCATGTCCTGCCAAGTCCCCATCACCCTAGGATGAGCCCTTCTCCCACGGTGGAGCTGAGGACCGAACACTCTGATGTCCTGATTTTCGTGACCCTCTTGGCGCACAGAACTCCACAATCTGCTCCTCTGGCTCTAATTTTACTCTAAGCTCTACACCCGCCGTTTCAGCTGAGTGCCAGCCACAGCACATTTTCTTCTTTCTCGTAACTATTCGACAGCATACTATGTACTGGATCGTTCTGTCAACCACATACTGCCCACTGCCAACAGCCTACAAGTGCCTTTCCGCATCCCCACCCCTCACAGAGGACTGGGAGCATAATGGGCGCCCAGGAAGCACTGGACAGAGGTGATGGGTGGGTGCACGGATGCTCCTCCAAGCACTTTAAACAAATATGTCCAAAACCAAATGCAACATCTTTATCCCAAATCTCATCCTCCTTCAGTTGCTCCTCATCTCAAGTTACTGGATTCACGCCTGCAAAGAGAACAAGGCTGAAATTCTGAAAGCTTTCTTGAACTGTCTCCTGTCTCCCTGAGTATTCTCCAAATATTGCCCAAATGGGTCTGAAATGACCCTCTTAAGGAGTCTCACACTCTCTACTCCCACTGCCACTGTCCTGGTTAGGGCCCTCATGTGCCCCTGAGCCAAATGACCACCAACCTTCCCGTGTGTACCAAGTCACCTCTGTCTGGGTCTTTACCTAGCACCCCCTGCCGTTAACCTGAGCCCCATATTCCTGCCTTCCTCTCCCCCCTCCAAGACTGCTCCTCTCTTGGTGTTCCTGCCTGCATTTCCACTCCAGTGCTTCCAGACCACAGGCAGCCTGCCCTGCGGGTACATCAGCCATGCGCATCCCACACCGGCCCCAACAGATGGTTTCCCAGGGCTATCTCGGTTTTCCAAAACCCAGAGAACCCGAACAGCACAGGTGCTCAATAAATGTTGAGCTGAATCAGAGGAAATGGTATCCCAAGATGAATTTGGAATGTTTTGTACTGTAGAAAGAATGTCTAAATGCTAATTAGATATAACTGAAACAATAATGTCACTTTAACTTATAGGTCATTAATTAAATTGGACCTTTTAGGTAGGACTGGAACTAAGTCACTATAATACTGTTTCTACAGGAAGGTAGAAACTTGATTCTCAAAAGTTTTTAAAGACAACCCATTCTTTCTGTAAAATGAGGTCTGAATATCAGAATACATAAGCTAAATTGGAAGTAATTGTTCACATTACAAGGATTCTATGCTGACAAAGAAGATACATTAAAAGCTCTCTTTAAATTCTACAATCCAGGTCTAAGGGCCATAACCCCACACTAGCTTTTGAAATATGATTTTCAGCTACCTCAAATTTATAAATATAAAACCTAAAAATTCACTTCAATCCTATGTTTAAAGTATCTCCTCTAAAATATTTATCAAAATAAAATTTACCAGATATGCAAGGGAAAAAATGGGAATGTGTTAGTCCTATAATAAAGCTGAAAGCATTTCTACGTGTTAGAAGGGAAAAACACATGGTGTGTTTCACGAGTCAGCATCTGCAGTGACGCACAAATGAGCGGGCGCGCCTGTGCCCCCCCCAACTCCCCCACCCCGCTCGCAGGCTGGCGGGGGCTGGCGAACAGCACGTGGGCATGAAAAGACTTGGTAAAGACAAGAAGCTTGACCTGGGCTGCGTCTATGGTCACCCTAGCTTTTAGGATCCAACGTGTTTGTATTTGGGTTGGGTGTTTTACTTTTTTTTCCTTTTATTATTTTAGAGGGAAAGAGAGAGCATGTGAGCAGGAGAGAGAAGCAAAGATGGGGTGGGGGGAAGAGGGAGGGAGGGAGGGGGGAGGGGGGGAGAGAGACAGACAGACAGACAGAGACAGAGAGACAGAGAGAATCCCAAACAGGTTCCACCCTCTGCACAGAGCCCAACGTGGGGCTCAATCTCACAACCCTGGGAACAGGACCTGAGCTGAAATCAAGAGCTGGCCACTCAACAGCCTGAGCCACCGAGGTGCCCCAGGTTTGGGGTTTTTTGTGTTTTTTTTGTTGTTGTTGTTGTTTTGGTGAACACCTTTGCATTTGCCCAGACGTCGAGGCAGAAGGCCAATATCAATTAGCTTATGATCTTCAGTTTGTGTGGACACTTTAAAGCAGTCAAAGTTCATATTGCTACAACTTCTATCAATTCACAATCAAACCTACTGATTTTTAACATTTAAACCTTACTAGATATAATCCTCTGGTTTCTGAGATCATATAAATCTTTCACCCTTTAAAATCTTACTAGATACGTGTTTTTGTTTCCATTAATTAGTCAGTCTTGAGCTCCATGTCTTTGTCCTCAACCACTAGCACTTCAAGTCAGATACCAGCTAAGCCCAATCTTTAAATAACAAATTGTTTCTATTTTTAAATATGTCATGCGCAATCTTAAATAACAGTACCTTTGTTAGCTTTTCCTAGATGAATTTTTTTTAAATAATATCAGTTCATAAGCCAAAAAGAATACTACTTTACATAGGAAAGTTGATTATAAACAAAACTTAGGTCGCTTCTTCTAAAAGTAGTTACAAAACAAGACTCCAGTGACATTTTGTCTCCTTACATGTAACAGGATTATAAGTATTAAAAATAAAAATTCATATATTTTATAAATACAAAACATATCCATCTCTGTGCATCAATATCAGGAGTAAAGCTAGTGATTCAATTAAGGCGATAAAAAAGAAGAAAGCCAAAACTCTTAATAAAATGAAAGGTCATCTTATTTTACATTCTCATGGTAAAAGTGAGAAACATTTAAATCGGTGTCCCTTTAATTCTTACAAATTAGGAAGACTGCATACACACAAGAAAGGATTTGGCTTTTAAGTTAATTAGAGCTTACGGATTCTCAGTTAATTCACAATAAGACAAAGAAAATAACATTTTCTTTAAAGCCTATCTAATTGTAGCAAAACAAACAGTATCTTTATCCAGCTTGGGCGACTCATGAGGACTGTCTTTGCTTATTTGTTTGTTGGTATGTGAGATATGTTACAGCTTTGGAACAGGAACGTAATCTACAAGAGGTCAAGGTCTCCACCTGCGCTTCTGCTCCTCGCTCCATCTCAGTCTCGGTGACCTTGGCCCCTTCTCAAGCCTCGGTTCCTGGCTCAGCTGTCTCGCCCTCTCACCACCCGATCCAGTTATTTTTCCCATCACAGAAAGCTTATGTTTTTCCCTCTACCACTTTCCTCAATGTGAATTATACCTATAGCTGCTTAATTTATTTGGTCTCTGTCTCTTCCCCTAGACTTTAACTTCCTGACCGCAGGTGTCTTGGTCATGCTGTATCCCTAGCACCAGGCATAGGCCCCTCACCCACAGTGCATGCCAACTGTTTAAATAAATAAGCCAATCAATCCCTTCGCATGGGTTCCATGGCTTGCATGGCTTCACACGGTTTGTGAGTTCGAGCCCAGCTTCGGGCTCACTGCTGTCAGCACAGAGCCGGCTTCGGATCTTCTGTCCCCCTCTCTCTCTGACCACCCCGTTTGTTTTTAAATAAACATTTAAAAAATAATGAAAAACAAAATGAGACATCTAAATAAAAACACTTTTATATGCCTATGTGAGGAATAGAAATCTGAGACTTATACAGCTAGAGGCCTACCAGCCCCTGGCCTGCCCTGGGCCCTTCGAGCGCTTCACCGGAGCAGACTTCTGTTCACCACTTACACGGATACACATTATTTCCATCTCCTAAACTCCATTCCGTAAAACCAGTCCTTAAATCACAGACTTCTTTAGTTGCTTCGAAGAAAAAAAAAAGCCTTGAGAGGTGCCTGGGTGGCTCAGTCGGTTAAGCGTCCAACTCTTGGCACGTATTTAAACGATAAAATTTCCCAAGCATCTTCCCATTTGTTGGCCAGAGACCACTAACAAGAACTAGGCACTGGAGGCGTGAGGTGCAGAGGACACATGAGAAGCAGCAGGGTTCCCGGGTGAGACCAAGCGGGGCTGCAGAAGGCGGCCGCGGGCATCCACTCCCCCACCTGGAGCCTCGTCCTTGGCTGATGCCCCAGGATTTTCCAGTGTTAATACACAACACTTACTAGCCAGACTGAGCTAAACTCTTTTCAAAGAGATCTACGTAACAGTCTTACCTCGGTTTCGGTGAGAAGTGTTTTTAGTCTTGTCAAATCTTTTGTTACCATCCCATTCTGAAAAGGGTGAATGAAAAAGGCAAAACCTGGTTAGTATATTAGTTCTTCGCTGTGGGGGCATAACTCAATTCCTCCGCTGCTTCTAAGGTTCATCTGTAAAAACACAACTCTATCCTCACCTCCCGACCCACTGCCTCTAGTTATAATAGCGAAGCTAACCATCTGTAAGGAAGGCTAAAACAGTTAACAGGACAAAATATACAGTGTGGCCTAAAACCCTGTATTCACCTTGTATAAGAGTTTAACATCAATTTAATAAACTATTCACAATGGGTATCACCGGAAAGCAAGATTCCATGAGCAAAAAGAAAAATAAACGTAAACTTCGTTGGAGCTTTTTCCCACCTAAAACTAATGGACTTGTATTTGCAAAATGGTGAACTCGATCAGTTACCCATGACTCAGAATCACATAAAATGATCACAGCACTTTAAAAATAGGCCATTAATAAACCAGCTGAAGAAAACAGGCAAAAATATTCACTCTTCTGAAGTTCAAGTTTCACTTAGATACAAAAGCAAGTACTTCTTCCTAGTTTTAAATTTTAAAACCCACAGGTAAAACTGTGTAATGCGCTTAACTTATACAGAAAACTTCCTTAAGGATAGAACTACCTAAGACGAACATAAGGGAAGGGAAGCAAAAAAATACATAAAAACAGGGAGGGGGACAAAATGTAAGAGACTCTTAAATGTAGAGAATAAGCAGAGGGTGCTGGAGGGGTGCTGAGTGGGTCAGGGGCATTAGAAACACCTCTGAAATCACTGGGGCACTATACTGTTGCACGAACTTGGATATAAATTTTTAAAATAATAAATAAATAATAATAAAAAGGACAGAATTACCTTAATAATAAAGAAGAGACATCCCTCGTCATCTTTTTAGAACTAAATACCCGTACAATTTTGCTGGATTAGTAACAGCTTTATACTCACTTATAAATTTGGTGACATCAAAAACCACTGTTAAACCAATTAAACAATTTACTGCACAGTAATCCCTCCGAATCCCTCAATTACCTCCTGAGATGGGTCATTACATTACACTCTGCAGTATACCAAGTACTTTCCTAATTTCTTCTTTTACCCAACCAAATATATTTATCTGCAGTGAAAACTCAACTTTGCTCCAGATTTTCACAATATATATGGATTCAGAAGACTAAATGAGGCACAAAGAATTCGTGCTGGCTTTCACTGTTTTGTGCTGATTTCTCAGAAATATCCACAAACTTTATAAGAGTAGCCAATTGAAGAAAAAGGTTTTAAAATCTTTTTCTTCCAATTTCTATACATTTACAATGCTAAAGTTCCAAAATGTTGTCTTTTCAATTATTTCACTCGAGAAGACACTACATGAAAATTTTTAGCCTGGGAGCTGGGTGGCTCCCTTTGTTAAGCACTGGACTCAATCCTGGCTCAGGTCATGATCTCAATGTCTGTGAGATCAAGCCCTGGGTCAGGCTTTGTGCTGACAGCACAGAGCCTGCCTGGGATTCTCTCTGTCTCCCTCTCTCTCTGCCCCTCACCTGCTCATGTTCGAGCTCTTTCTTCCAAAATAAGCAAACTTAAAAATAAAATGTATCCCAAAGTCTGAATAGAATTAGATCATTCCATCAGAGTGGTCCGAGTGGAGTATTAACTCATGCACATGAACATCTTCAGAAACAGAACTATTAGTTTAGATAAATTTAAACATTTTATTTAAGAACCTTATATAATCTCATGTCCACAGAAACATTTTAAAACCCCAAAATAAGGGGTGAGCCTGGCTGGCTCAATCCATAGAGCACATGATTCTTGACCTCAGGGTGGTGAAATAAAGCCCCACATTGAGCCTAGAGCTTACTTAAGAAAATAAAACAAATCAATCCCCCAAATATTCCCAGGTTCTATTAAATTACATCTCTAAAGAAAATCATCTAGGGGCGCCTGGGTGGCTCACTCGGTGAGCATGTGACTTTTGATCATGTGATTGTGAGTTGGAGCTTAATGTTGGATGTAGAAATCACTTAAAAATTTAAAAAATCTTTGGAGCATCTGGGTAGTTCTGTCAGTTAAGTATCCAACTTCGGCTCAGGTCATGATCTCATGGTTCATGAGTTTGAATCCTGTATCAGGTTCTGTGCTGACGACTCAGAGCCTAGAGCCTGCTTAGGCTCTCTATCTCAAAAATAAATATACATCTTTAAAAATAAAAACATCAATCACTTCTCGGCCATTTGGCTAAGATCGTGTGTAAAAATTTTAAAATCTTGGGGCACCTGGGTGGCTCAGTCGGTTAAGCAGCCAACTTCACCTCAGGTCACGATCTCGCGGTTCGAGCCCCATATAGGGCTCTGTGCTGACAGCCTCCTCCAGATTCTGTGTCTCCTTCTCTCTCGGACCCTCCCCTGTTCAAGCTCTCTCTGTCTCTCAAAAAATAAACAAACACTTAAAAACTAATAAAAACAAAAAAATCTTTTAAAAAAATCATTTTGTTATCTTATACTTCCAAAGTTTTAAAAAGTACCTGTAATTCTTATATACAGTATCACAAACTACTACAATACGATGAGTAAGCAACAGTTTGTTGAACAGAAACTTGGATTTCTGATAGAAGAAAGAGGAAAAGCACAAACTGAACTGCTTTTTCCCACCACATGCCTACGGAGTTAAATGAATGGATCCGTTCAGGACATTCCGAATCGGAGCTCATCAACGTACCAGGGACTCGCCCGTCAGCGACTTGGCAAGAATGTTGGATACGGGCTGGAGCTTTCCTTTCAGCTGCATGCAGCAGAGCACTGCCTGGAAGGCACCGTCTCCCTTGGCCAGGCCTTCCCCCAGCACTGTCGGGAAGAAACAGCCAGCATTAACCGTGTGACATCTGAGGCCCATGTTCTCTCGATAACAACGTCAGCACACTATCACAAAGATGACTTCCCTAGGCTAAGAGAACGGCTCCATGGGGCGCCTGGGTGGCTCAGTCAGTTAGCGTCCGACTCTTGGTTTCAGCTCAGGTCATGATCTTGTGGTTCGTAGGTTTGAGCCCTGCACTGGGCTTTGTGCTGAGAGCACAGAACCTGCTTAAAATTCGCTCTCTCCTTTTCTCTCTACCCCTTCCCTGCTCTCTCTCTTCCAAAATAAATAAAAACTGGGGGGAAAAAAGTCCTTCAAGTACTAGAGGAAAGCAGTGATATCTCTGTTCTGTCCAATCAGGCACAAAGATAAGACCAGAGGGACATGGGGGGCTCAGTCAGTTAGGCATCCAACTCGATTCTGGCTCAAGTCATGATCTCACAGTTCGTGGGATCGAGGCGCACGTTAGGCTCTGAGCTGACAGTGCAGAGCATGCTTGGGGTATTCTCTCTCTCTCTCTCTCTCTCTCTCTTTCTGCCCCTCCTCTGCTCATTTGCTCTATCTAAAAATAAATAAATAAACATTTGGGAGGAAGGGAGGAAGGAAGGAAGGAAGGAAGAGAGAGAAAGAAAGAGAGAGAGAAAGGAAGGAAGGAAGGGAGGGAGGGGAAGAAAGGAAAGGAGAAAAAGAAAGAAAAGGAAGGAAGGAAGGAAGACAGGAAGGAAGGCAGGCAGGAAAGAACATAGGACAACCCACATGTCTAACTCACTCCAGCCTACAGCCAGTAGGATCACACCAAAATCACAGGAAGAATTAACTTTGAAGCTCTCTCTCCATTGAAAAATGTGGTTCAACCTACGATTCCTGGGTAAATGAGGGCTATTAAACAGCAGAAACCTCCTCTGAACATAATTTCCACACTGTCAACAGTGACATGAGAGCCAGTGCACTTAAAATGCATAAGAATAGAAACTGCAAATCGCAACATGTGGTATTCCTGAGCAGTTAGGAATTAGCTTTTAACAAAACCAGCAAGATTAACTAAGAACCCAAATGTCAAACGGCCATAGAAAATACTAATCAAATTGCTCTCAAGTGTTCACACATTTAATACAATCACAAGAGCACATACGTGTAACAATACAGAACATACTCATTTTTATGCCATGTCATCTGAGACTCCTCACAGCAACTGTAATGGCTCAACTAGTAAAACAATCTGTGTCTTTCTCTTCACTGCTAAGTCCAAGACTCTATTTTTAGTTTGTACACACTTTAGCTTCCTTTGCAAGAAAATCATTCGCTGAAATAAAAATATTTTGGAAACTGCATTTTTTTCTAATTATTTCCAAGGAAATGTTTAAGTATCAGTATAACGCACTATGTATTTAAGGTCTATCGGGTCTGTTCATAACGGATTTATTCAGGTTGTACTGAACATATCCTTTCGTTACATTGTTCAATTCTTCCATTACACAAATAACATTTTAACAACACTCATAAAATTCTACAGACGGGGTGCCTGGGTGGCTAAGTCGGTTAAGCGCCCGGCTTCAGCTCAGGTCATGATCTCACGATTGTGGGTTCGAGCCCCGTGTCGGGCTCTGTGCTGACAGCCAGCTCAGAGCCTGGGGCCTGCCTCGGATTCTGTATCTCCCTCTCTCTCTGACCCTCCCCTGCTGGCGCTGTCTCTCTCTGTCTCTCAAAAATAAATAACAAACATTAAAAAAATTTGTTTTAAAAATTCTACAGAAAAATTCTCCGTAGGTTCATCACTCAACTAAACAGATTGTGTTCACTTATTCACGTTCTCTTCCAATATTTATCAACATTTACATGATGTTTACATGATTGTAACTGATATGAATATAACTGTTTGTATTCTGCGTTACTTCCCCTTCACACATTCAACATCTTCCATGTTCTGAGAGCTTACATTTATGATACTACTGTCTATATAGTGTTCCATCAAGTAGATAGGTCAATGTATTTAACTACTTCCTGGCCTCAGAATAATTCCAATTTTTAACTATTGAAATTAACACACTGTATCTTTCATGAAAGCAGATGGCTAAATTGAAAGTTGCAGTCTCTCTGTATTTCAGGTTTCACTCAATTACTTTTAGTGCGGGCCGACCTGTTGTCTCATTCTATCCACGTTACAGGTCTACTCAACGGTCCCTGGATAATTCCAGTAAGTGATCAACTCCAACAGAGTGTTAAGAATGTCCTGAACATCTTATAAAATTCCCCGGTAAGCCCACGTCTCCCTCAGCTCTTACTATTCCTGAACTATTCAAATAGGACCACTGGTCGGGAGGGAGGCAAACCACAAGAGACGCTTAAATACCAAGAGCAAACTGAGGCTGGATGGGGGAACGGGGAACAGGGAAAACGGGTGATGGGCACTGAGGAGGGCACTTCTTGGGATGAGCACTGGGTGTCGTACGTAAGCCAATTTGACAATAAATTATATTTAAAAAAAAATAGGACTGTTGGCAAGGTACTTTAGCTCTCCGGCCCTCAGTGTGGTCATCTGTAAAGTAGAAACATGTATAAGTTTGTTGTAAGGTTCAAATAATACACTGCAAATAAAATGATCTGCAGAAAAAATAAAAGTCCTACTAAGGGCTGGACTATTCACCTTCACTAACGTATTTCCTCCCCTGTAAAATGGAGGTGACAGGAGCTACCTAGTAAGATTGTGTTAATTATGTCAAGTGGGAGACTAGCACAGTCTCCTCCTAAGAGTCCCCTAGATGTCACCTTCCCCTTCTAAAAATCATAAAGCAGTACTGAGAACTGCTAAGGAAATATCCTAGCTCCTTTTCAGTAACTGCATATTAAGAAACTAATTGTCAAAAGCTAAAGAATGTTTCAGGGAAATGAAAAATATCTAAAAATGTTTCAACCTCAGGTGATTATGTCTTGTTTAAAGAGTATTAAGTCATATATTTTCAAAGACTTTTATAGATAGTTTTATAAAAGGTATTTGCTGAATTTTACTGTGAAAAACTCTTGCATTACACTGATGTTTAAAAGCCTCAAGATATGTCAAAATTATGTTTCCCTTTTTTCTTTCTCTCCCGTTTTTTAGACAAGAATCAGTACTGATGTACTTTTTTCCAACTGTTGCCCTAAACTGCAATTCAGTTTGTCTTGTGGGATCGCACATGAAGAACCGCCGTAAAAAAAGTCAACAATTACAGATAAACAGCTCTACTGCTTTGTATCATATAACAAAATTAAATTGCACTGCCCACCTGGTCCCTTATTATCTGTAATATCTTGAAAAAGCTTGAAGGAAAACAAAATGTAACCTCGTGCATTATTAAACTTGCCTTAGCTATAATAATTGAACTTGCCAAAAGGGAGGACGTTAAAAATGTAATCTAGGGGCTCCTGGGTGGCTCAGTTGGTTAAGTGTCTAACTTCAGCTCAGGTCATAGTCTCGCAGTTCATGAGTTCAAGCCCCCACTCCCACCCCATCGGGCTCATTGATGTCACCCACTTCGGATCCTCTGCCCCAATTCTCTCTCCCGGTCCCTCCCCCACTTATGCTTTCTCTCTCAAAAAGACAAAAACATTAAAAAAAATTTTTTTAATAAAATTCATTTTTTTAAACATGATCTAATCTTGAGTAATCGTAAAAATGTTACAATGCCTTGCAGAAAAATTCTCTTCCTACCAACTATCTGCAAGAGTTTACTGTAAGCACACAACTGTTCCCAAACTGAACTGCCCCTTCCTGTGTGCTGAGATACCAAGGTGGAGGCCTGAACGCCTCACCGCTGCTACTTTATTCTGTCTTCAGCTTCTGTAACACATATTCCTTGAAATGTTTCAGACCAGAAACTAAGTAATACTGAAGGAATATTCATTCACTTGTTTCAACAAAATAGCCTCTTGGGGCCTGATAGCCTCTGGCTATCAAAAGGAGACAATCTACAATTAAAATGTAATTCCCCTTCCTTAAATTACTTGCAATAAGAAAGGTGATTTAAAATAAGCCTAAGTACAGTAAATGGTGAGTATGATTCTGTATTTTTTTAAGTCACATCACAATACTAGGTTATTTGTCTCATCCAGTCCGTAGGTAGTTCTAAAATCTTTATTTGGCTAGATCAATTGAGTGTCCGACTTTGGCTCATGTCATGATCTCATGGTTTGTGAGTTCAAGTCCATTCGCGAGGTCAAGCCCCATACTGGGCTCACTACTGTCAGCACAGAGCCCACTTTGGATCCTCTGTCTCCCTCTCTACCCCTCCCATGCTTACATTCTATCAAAAATAAACATTAATTAAATCTCTTCTTCAAAAGCTAGGCCTAATCAAGGTATTTTTCCAAAATTTTCAATGTATAACAAAGGAGGCAAGGATTTACAATAGGGAAAACGGAGTCTCTTCAATAAATGGTACTGGGAAAACAGGATGGCTATTTGCAAAAGGATGAAACAGGACAACTTCCTCAGACCATACACAAAAACAAACTGAAAATGGATTAAATACCTAAAAGTAAGAAGTAAAACCATAAAACTGCTGGAAGAACACATAGGTAGTAGTTCTTTGACATCAGCCTTAGCAACATTTTTCTAGATGTGTCTCCTCAGGCAAGGGAAACAAAAGCAAAACATAAACTATTGGGACTACAGCAAAATAAAAAGCTTCTGCACAGCAAAGGAAACCATCGACAAAAATAGAAGGAAGGGCACCTGGGTGGCTCAGTCAGCTAAGGACCCGACTCAATTTTGGCTCAGGTCATGATCTCGGGGTTCGTGAGATCGAGCCCCAAGTCAGCCTCTGTGCTGACAGCACGAAGCCTGCTTGGGATTTTCTCTCCCTCTCTGCCCCTCCCCCGGTTGGAGGTGCTCGTGCTCTCCTTCAAAATAAATAAACTTAAAAAAAATTTTTTTATGATTCTAATTTAGTTCCTGGCTTGGAAAATATCAGTCATAAAAAGCATTTTGGGGGACAACCAAGTAAATTTGATTAGAGAGTGGGTTTTCGGTGAAATTAGGGAATTACTGTCAATTTTTTTAAAGTTTATTTATTTTGAGAGAGACAGAGACAGCATGGGGGGTGGGGGGAGACCGAGAATCCGAGGCAGGCTCTGCACTGCCGGCACAGAGCCTAAAGCCGGGCTCAACCTCACAAAACCACAGAGAATTACTGCCCATTTTATTTGTTAATAATAATAACACTGTGGTTATACATTTTTGGCCTTATTTTTAAATACCATGATGCCTTATCATTTTTAAATAGTTCAGAAAAAAGTTAATATGGTCATATGTTACACTTAGGTTCTGAGAATATGAATGTTTATTAAACTCTTTCTTCTATTTTCCTATATATCTTAATTTCTTCATAATACAAAACAACTTTCAATGCTTGTTATTTCTATAACAGAACGCCTGCCCGATTTCCTAACCCTGTCTGAGAAGGTGAGATCTGAAGGTCAGAAGCTAAACGAAACGGGGGAGGGAGTTAGGACGGGGCCTGTTGAGAGCTGCACGGAATGCGATCTGACAGGCGCACAGAAAGGGAACAGATGTCAGAACAACACAGCTCAGTCGCTTAGGTGTCTGACTCTTGACTTCAGCTCAGGTCCGGATCTCCCAGTTTGTGGGATCGAGCCCCGTGCTGGACTCCACACTGTCTGCTTGGGATCCTCTCTCCCCCCCTCTCTCTCTGCCCCTCCTCTGCTCGTGTCCTCTCAAAATAAATAAACTTAAGAAAAAGTATAATATAGGGGCGTCTCAGTGGCTCAGTTGGTTAAGCCGCCAACTTCAGTTCAGGTCATGATCTCGTGGTTTGTGGGTTCAAGCCCCATGTCGGGCTCTGTGCTGACAGCTCAGAGCCTGGAGCCTGCTTCGGATTCTGTGTCTCCCTCGCTATCTTCCCCTCTCCCACTTGTGCTCTCTCTCTCTCTCTCTCTCTCTCTCAAAAATAAATAAACATTTTAAAAAATTCTTTTTAAAAAGAAAGAAAAAGTACAGTATATAAAAGGCAAACACAAGATTGGGGCCAGTAGCACATGAACTATTCCACAGTTCTCCGGCATTACAAAGCAGTATAATAATTAACAGACTGGGATTCCGGACTTGCTTTTTATTACTAACTCACTGCCAAACCGTGGTATTTTATTTTACATAATGCCACCAAAAGTTGAAAAAGAAAAAAAATTCATCTAGTGGCAGAACTCCACAGCTAGCAATACATACACATAAACCTGGCTAATGTTCCTGAATGTCTATTTCAAGTGAGCAACGTTATATATACACTGCTCTGGCATTTCAGCAAGCATTTTCCATGTGTTTCCGCATCACACAGATGGTAACAAGGAACGCATAGAATTTCATTAAAAGAACTCCTCCATTACTGGAAGCTAACTGAGTTTTCACTTTTATGCACAGCACTGCAATAAACACCGCTCCACATACAGTTTCTTCTTTCTTGTGGAGTATTTACTTGGGACAGCATCCCAGAAGTGAGATTAGTGGGGTCGAAGGGCATAAACATATTACCAAGTTGCATTCCCCTTCACATTCCACCAACACAAGAGTAGACTTATTTCATTACGACTTCGTCCTAGATGCTGGATAAACTTTTCTCCCCAACATCACAGAGATAGAACTGGTATACAAAACTGCATATAACTCATGTATATCATCTGGTGAGTTCGTACACATGTACACACTCCTGTCCCTATCACCACAATGCAGGCAACAAACATATTCGTCACCTCCGAGATTCCTGGTTAAACATTTATTTTAGTAATTCAGAAGCTGTAGAGTAGTATCTTAACTTTTAAAATGCTAAATGAAGGGGCATCCGGGTGGCTCAGTCGCTTGAACGTCCGACTTCGGCTCAGGTCATGATCTCATGGTTTGTTGAGTTCAAGCCCCATGTCGGGCTCTGTGCTGACAGCTAGCTCAGAGCCTGGAACCTGCTTCCGATTCTGTGTCTCCCTCTGTCTGACCCTCCCCAGCTCACACTGTCTCTCTCTCTCTCTAAAAAAATAAACACTAAACAAAAGAAATGCTAAATAAAACAACAGAAAAACGCAACATTTTCCATGTGCTCCTTCACTAACAGCACTTACGCTCACTTGTCCTGTGACTTCTCACAAACCATTTAACCTTCTGGGACTCTGTGCGCCTCTAAAATGAGAAGACTGCATTCCACCTCACTAATCCTCAAAGGAGTGAAGATTAAAGAAAGGGTGTCCACGTCTCACACGTGAGACTGGCAAAACATCAGGACTGGCAGGTCCCCGCGCTGGTGAGGTTACGGGGCGCGGCCACACACGTGCGCTGCCGGTGGCTGTGCGCGTCTGAAACTACGGGAAATGTTCTACTTTAGCCCAGACATCCAACTTTCAAGACTATCCTACAGAAACAAGCAACACTAAGAAAGAACATACTTTTATTACAGGATGGATTAAAATGACAAAGGAGACCACAAGAACCACGTGAATGCCTACCAATATGAAAATCTGTGAGGAAGTATGAAGCATTTATAGCATGGACTATTAAGAAGTAATTGGAACCAGTGAAACTTAAAAGGATATCCATGATAGGCACCCAGGTGGCTCAGTCAGTCCAGCGTCCGACTCTTGATCTTGGCTGAGGTCACGGTCTCATGGTTCAGGAGTTCAAGCCCCAGATTAGGCTCTGTGTTGACAGTGCATAGCCTGTTGGGGATTCTCTCTCTTCTCTCTCTCTCTGCCCCTCCCCCACCTGCTCTCTCTCTCTCAAAATAAATAAATAAACTTTAAAAAAGTAGAACTCAAAAAAGAGATCTATGATCTTTTGGTACATAAGATAATTTTTTTTTAATTTTTAAAGGAAAACCCCTATCTACAAATTATAAGCATTTGTGTTTATCACTATGGAGAAAGGTACCATAGACACAGCAAAAGTAATACCAATGATTTCTTCAGGTGGGATAAAAAGGGGAAATGATTCCTTCCTCATATTCCTCTGTATTATTTGACTTACTATTTGGCTTGCTGGTAATTTTATTTTTGTTGTTGTGGATAATTTTAAATGTCCAGAGACAGTAAAGTCTCTGTTACAGGAGGTTCACATTCTTCACTGAATGGTTAAATTATGTTCAATGTGCCACGGGGGGGTGTCAGATAGTTTTTAAGGTTTACAAGAAAAGCAGTTAATACTTTTAAAAGTTTTGATACAAAGGAGTAATAAAAAAATTAACTTCTGTTTAACACTGGCAGCACCCGCCCCCAAATTCTGGATAAATGAAGCACTATATTCTTCAAACTCCGCTGTGCAGAACTTCCCCCCACACACCGCACCCCTTCTCCCACTCACTCCTAGATTCATGCCAGTGACCTGGCAGCACTCACGAAGAAAAGGATTCCTATGCTGTGAGCGCCCAAAGAGCAAAAATCTTTTTAATTAATTTCTCGCCCAAAGAAAACAGAAAAAGGCACTGAAGAGCGTGCTGGTTGGTCTCTCTTCTCTAAGGGAAATCTACTGAAGGGAAAAAAACATTTTAGGACAGACAGACAAGCCTTTCAGTTTATCCAAGCTTAACATCTCAATCCATGTGTGTTACAGGTCTTAAAATTCAGCTCCTACAGACTAAAAATACTCACACACAAACTCTAAGAGGACACCATTAACATTCCCACTCAGGACGAGGAGCAATGTTCAATAGTACATCGGTCATGATGGGAAAGTCGTCGTCCACATCAGTTACTAGTAACCGCAGTAAGGAGGGGGTTTTCGCGGCGCCTGGGTGGCTCAGTCAGTTAAGCCTCTGACATCGGCTCAGGTCATGATCTCAAGGTTCATGGGTTCAAGCCCCGCGTGGAGCTCTGTGCTGACAGCTAGCTCAGAGCCCGGAGCCTGCTTCAGATTCTGTGTCTCCGTCTCTCTCTACCGCTGCCCCACTCATGCTCTGTCTCTCTTTGTCTCAAAAATAAACAATTTTAAAAAAAGGGAAGGAGGGGGTTCTCAAACGTTATAATCTCTCTTGAAATTAACATAGAAAAGCTCAAATCTTAAACATGGTTCGATGTAAATAACTCAAATTCTCAAAGCAGAAAACAGTCCAGTTCTTAAACATACCATGCCTACAATCTTCATCAGCTTGCCCATAGTTTTTCTGCAAAATAAAAGATACAAGGTAAAATTAAGTAGTTCAAGGGCAGCTTAAAACAGAAATTTTATCAAAAACAATAAATAAATAAAACCTCAGCTTTGCTTCAAAGTTTCAATGTTAACGTTTCGAATTTCATGTTCGCAGAGCACAAGGAGCTCGTGCGCTCTAGCCGGTAGGGCGTCTCGCCCCGGCCCTCACTCACGCCCCTCCTCCTCCCCTTCTCTCGCTCCACCTCGCAGAGCCTCCTCCCTCGTGATCGCCCTGAGAAGAGACTCTCCAAGGACTGTCACCCCACGTGTGCCCTTCGCCTGTTCCGGGCCAGCCCTCCAGGTCCTTTCCTGAAGCCCGCTGTGCCCCCGTGGGGCCCGCTCCGTAAAGCCGGGTCACAGACTTGTCTGCACCAAATCAGTCCTCTAAACGCGGCTGCGACTTCCTCGTCTTTAAAAAAAAAAAGGCTTCTCGTGACTTCACTTTTCTCACCAGCTGCCACTGCCACTTGTCTGTGCCTCCTTCGGACAGAACGCCTCAGGAGCCGTCTACACTCATGTACTTCAACTCCTTCCCGTGACTCTCTCGAACTCTCCGCAGTCGGAGGCGCACCGGCACCCCACAGGGGCTGCCCCCGTGCAGCTCTCCGCAACCTCCACTGCACCCAGCTGGACGGGTGCTCTACGCTTACTTGCTCCCATCCAGACACAAGGTCACATCTCCGTCACCTCTCCATTCCCACTCCACTCAGGGCAGTTGGCACTGCTGACCCCTCCTTCACTTGGCTCCTCCTTCTTTACTATGCTAGTCACCCCTCTCCCCCTCTTCGGTTTCCTTTACATCAAGGCTGCTCTTCAGGCTGCTTTGCTGGTTCCTCTTCTTCTCCCCCACCTCTTCGCACTGTGGTGCCTAAGACTAAGTCCTCGGTCCTCTCCTCTTCTCTGGGGACACTCTTCCCCTTGCTGCTCTGACCCAGGCTCTTCTATGGGGACACTCTTCCCCTTGCTGCTCTGACCCAGGCTCTTCTCTGGGGACACTCTTCCCCTTGCTGAGCTGACCCAGGCTCAAGGCTTTATATATCATCTACAGGCAACCAACCCCTAAGGCAGTGTCTCTGACCCAGACCTCTCTCCCAAACTCCGAAGCTGCCTGACTCCTTACTCAACACCCCCAGCTGGGTACCTAACTGACATCTCCAACTCCGCATGTCCAAAACTGAACTCCCGCCTGGCCCCACGAGACCTGGGCGCCACCTACAGCCTTGTCATCTCAGTTGAGGAAACTCCACTTTCCAGCTGCTCAGACAAAACAACACTGAAGTGGGGAATCTGTGACCGCGCTCTCTCTCTCTCTCGCTCACTCCCTGCACTCCATATATTAGGAAACCGTACCAGGTCGACCTTCAACTTAGAACCAGAATCAGAGCACTCCTCAGCCTCTCCAATGCCGCCATTTTGCCTGAGGCACTATCATCTCTGGCCTGGATCAGTCCAACAGCCTGCGACCCAGTCCCCCTGCCTCACTTACCCCTCCACAGCCTGCCCTCAGGACAGAAGCCAAAGAACTGCTGCCAAATCAGATCACGCCATTCCTCTGCTCAAAACCTAACAAGAGCTCCCCATCTTCAGTAGAAGAAAAACAGGTCCTTAGAGGGACCTGGAGGGCCCCGCAGGATGTGGCCCCGCCGCCCACTCCCCCTCACAGACTTCTCCCCAGCACACTGGCCTGCTAGCTACTTCTCAAATGCGCCGGGCAGGCTACGCTTCCGAGTCTTTGCACTGACCGTTTCCTCTGCCTGTTGCACTCTTCCTCCAGGTGTTGACGTGGCTCCCTCCCTCCCTCACCTCCCTCGTGTCACCTGACCAGTGAAGCCCACGTTGACCCCTCAATTTCAAATTGCAACCCCAACCCTAACCCTATGTCCCCGTATCTCCCTGGCTCTGACTTTTTGTTCATGCAGACCGCTACCTTCAAATACTCAACAGGTTCTACTTCTATATGGTATCTATTGTCTATTGCCTGTGCCCCTAACTAGAAAAACTACCAGGAAGATCATTTTCTTTCTCACCAGCGTCTACCAATACCTAGACCTGGGTCCCATCCATAGTATACGCTCAATAAATACTTGCTGAATGAGTGGCTAGCCCAAAATGCTATACATTAATACAACTTTAAAGGCTTAAAAACAGTTGCTGCTGTCAAACACGCTCAGCAATCACCAGCCACGTCAGCCCAGACTTAGGTGATTGTGGCCAACAATCCTCCCAACTCAAAGCACAAATCCGTTTTTCGTGGCTCAGCACCGGCCTATCAACAGTGTTTACTCACCAGCTGCAAAAACGAGGCGATTCTGTAAAGAAGACTCTCAATTTTGATGCTTTCTATCTCCCGTGGACATGGCCCCGTGAAGTCGGCCATGGAGTACTGGCCAAGGGAAAGGAGGGCCTCCGTGCAGTGCTTGAGGGTCATTTCATAGTCCTGCCTCTTCAGTGATTCACACGCTTGTTCACATGACTTCTCAGCTCTTCTGTCTTCCATGACTCAGGGACAAAAATCCTAAAAACGGAAAGAAAGGACAGGTCAGAGAAGGTTTCAGAATCTCCCTAGATTTCAATTCCAGTCTCATTCCTACCTCAGCTGGTTTAATTATCTCTCGGAAAAGTTACATCCAACCAGCCTTCTGGTCAAGGTCACAGCGCAGCAGTGGCTACTGATGCTACAAAATCCGCACTTCCCCTCTCTATTTTATGAAGTCTTCACTAAAATCCAAGCAAAATGTCAACCGTAAGTCGAGATCACACAAACAACTCACCAAACGTATAAATGAGACAAAGTTACAAATGAAACATGACTTTGAATGCTGCAAAGTGCCACAATCCAGGAAGCTGCCTTTTTTTCTCTTTTTAAACCAGAAGGTACAGAAGCGTTTCACTTCCAACCTCCCCATCTTAGTATTATAATTCTGTGACTGGGATCGCAGAGACTCCAGATCTGTGCTGTGCGGGATTTTTCACACCAATATAAACAACTGGCTGAAATGCGAGTCTGAACTGCCTGTTAATTCACTTCGGCAAACGTTTCCCGAGGCCAGGTCCCGGGCTGGCAGCACCAAAGTCAAAGATGCAGCACAGCGCCGCTGCTGCCGGGCCACTCTGATCCCAGCAAGAGCAGCAATTACGAGACTTACTCCGTCTGCCGAAAGGCATGAGCTGGACTCCGGGTAGGCGGGAGGGCAGCAGGTGGGGATGTGCGCGATGAGCGGGGAAGTGCGAGATGTGCGGGGATGTGCGGGGATGTGAGGGGATGTGCGGGGATGTGCAGGATGTGCGGGGATG